>OMLF01036854.1:0-16064 GCA_900302615.1 Holocentrus rufus | reverse complement strand
TACCAGAACGGCTCCGACATACCTGAACTCCCTCATTCAGGTCTACACTCCATCCCGCTCTCTACGCTCTGCCAGCGAGCGCCGCCTGGTGCTCCCACCACAACAAAACTCTAAATCACTAGCCAGACTCTTCTCCTCGGTAATTCCTCGATGGTGGAATGAATTACCAAACTGCATTCGCTCCGCAGAATCCCTCTCAGTCTTTAAGAAAAGACTAAAAACCAAACTCTTCAGCGCACACCTCCTCACTTGAATGACTGTGTAATGACTACACCTCCTTACCTGACTGACTGCGTAATGACGACAAAAAAAAAAAAAAAAAAAAAAAAAAAAAAAAAAATCTCTCTTCTTCTATGCACTCTATGCATCTTCTTGTAGCACTTACTCACTGTATAGCACTGCCTCACAGCAGCCAGGTCCTACGGGACCAGAACTTAGCTTTGTAGCACTTACTCTTGTTGTGGTCTCCATCTAGTACCTCGCTTGTATTGTTCTGAACTCTCAGATGTACGTCGCTTTGGATAAAAGCGTCTGCTAAATGATAACTGTAACTGTAACTGTAACTTGTAAAGCGGAATAATACATGTACTTAAACATCTGACTGCCGTTGTATGGAAGTATAATTATCGTTCTGAATATCTGCACTTATGGAATGCCTCTTGTCCAATCAAACCACTAGGTTGGGTCTGTGTAACTGTTGTATAAAAAACTTGAGTGCTATCCTCATAAGCAGAGCTGGAGGTTTTTTTTTTTTTTTTTTGCAATTGCAGATTCCGTGTTGACATGGAATTTTACGAACAACTCTTCCCCTTATTGTTAAACATAGCAGTTGAAGTTCAAGTTTATCTGGAGGCCTTCCTCACTTAACCTCTCAAAGGGCTTTACAAACCCACAGTAGAAAACAAAATGATCTCCCTTGACCTCATAGCCGTGTGAAAAAAAAATACGAGTTAAAAAAAAAAATCCAAAAGCCAATAGAGGGAAAAAATGGAAGAGATCATGGGAAAGGCCACAGAGATAGGGAAGGCCTTTCTAGGCCGATCAGGAGTGCAACGGGTGCACAGTGGAAAATTATTAGCTCTAATCAAATTAAATCAAATTTTTAACCCTCACCAAGTCAAATATTTAAACAAAACAAATGAAACAAATCAAAACAAGATCAGAATAAGGCAAATATTGCAATTGAATGAACAACAAACAAGCAGAGAAAGGATGAATTAAGAACAGGCAGCAGTGTTTTCTTGCTTCCTCTTCCACTGATGTATCACTTGTCTACTAATGGTGGTACAACTTGTTATTTAAAGTGCTGTTTATATTTTACTCATGTTAGGAAAAGGGTATCAGCTCATTTCTTGCAATGCATTTACAATATTTCATTTCCTCTTGACAGCAGGAAGTATCGTGTGACTGGCTCTGAGACGCCTTCCAACCCTGGAGGGGTCAGCGAAGAGTTCCGCCGCAGACACCAGCAGAGGGAGAAAGACAGGCGTGAGCATGGAGTCTATGCCTCTTCCAAGGAGGACAAGAGCAGGGACAGAGACAGAGAGAGGAGCAGAGACAAGGGCAGAGACCGACGGAGCGAAAGAGGTGATTGTACAGATCTTTTTTGATCACCTGGTCATGTCACCACGATGTTGTTTCACCACTAGAGCATTTTTTAGATCATCAGTCATCATGTTGTTGAGAGTAACTGTCCCTCCTTTCTGCCAGATGAGCGAGAACGCAGCCACAGCCGCGGCAGCAGCAGCAGCCGCTCAGAGCGCGGGGAGCGCAGCGAGAGGAGTGAGCGCTCGCAAAGAGACGGCTGGTCTGATCGCATCAGCCGGGGGAGCCGGAGAGATGAACCCTCCACGCCACAGCAGCGCCCCAGAGGTAGGGCCTTTTCTTTCAGTTTGTATTTACGTGGGTTTTACACGCAGTGAAACAGGTTGGAAGCAGCCAAGTCATAACTTGCTGAGGATGTAATCTCCCTCTTTCATATCTGTTTTGTTTTTTTAATACAGATTCCTTCACGCCCTCGCGCTCTAACTGGGATGAGGATGATAGTGGCTATGCAAGTACCCGGCACTCCCAGTGGGAGTCTCCGTCCCCCGCCCCCTCACACAGAGAGTCGGACCGCTCGGAGCGCAGCCACCGGTCTGTTCGGGACAGTGAGAGGAGGGACAGGTGAGCAGCTGTCGTTTTGTCTTCCATTTTTATCACCAAGCCCTGAAAGCCTTAGTTTTATTTGAAAATCTACAGCAGTAATATCATATTACCTCTCAGAGGCTTTTGGAAATATTCTTCTTATTCTTATTCATAATGTTACTTGACCCCGACTATATAACAAGCACATCTCCGTTCTGTTCTTAGGTCAGTGAGAGGCCGTTACCCTGACGACACGCCCCTGCCCACCCCCTCTTACAAGTACAACGAGTGGGCCAATGACAGAAAGCACTTAGGCTCCACACCTCGTTTATCGCAAGGGAAAGGTAATATTTTAAAATACAAGCCATTCTGTACTGACTCAGTGTTTTCAGTATGTCAGACAGCATTTCTTATTCTGTCTTTGTGCTTCAGCTAAGAGAGAAGATGGTGAGGAGGGCATCATGTTTGATAATGAGGAAGAGAAAGAACAGTGGGAAGAGGACCAGAAGGTGAGTGGCCCTGCTAAGGCACATTTTTTTTGTTTGTTTTATTCAAGCTATTTGTCTTTTTAACTACCGGACATTTTTGCAGCAAGCTGACAGAGATTGGTACATGATGGATGAAGGCTATGACGAGTTCCACAACCCTTTGACGGCCACCTCGGATGAATATGTGAAGAAGAGAGAGCAGATCCTCCAGAAGCAGACACAGAAGCGAATATCAGCCCAGAAACGACAGATCAACGAGGTACACCAGCAGTGCTGCATGTTGACCTGATGAGAACTGTGTGTATATAAATTTTGTGTGTGTGCATGAGCTTATTCATGTGCATGTGTACCTGTCTGTGTTTGTGTATTTCTATAACTGTGTCCCTCCTGTCAGGATAATGAACGGTGGGAGACTAACCGGATGCTGACCAGCGGAGTGGTGCAGAGGCTGGAGGTGGACGAGGACTTTGAGGAGGATAATGCCGCTAAGGTTCACCTGCTGGTTCACAACCTGGTTCCTCCCTTCCTGGATGGAAGAATAGTCTTCACCAAGCAGGTAACCAAGACCGAAACCGTTCACGATGAAAGGCCTCTAGTCATTGAATCAGCTGTTTAAGTGGAGAAGTTGCTGTATCGAAATCTGTAATTCAGATGAGTCAGTGGGTTAAATGTCATATTTCTGTCAAAACTGTACCAGTGGAGATGGTTTTTGCTAAATGTGTGTGTTTGTCCTGCTGCAGCCAGAGCCTGTCATCCCTGTGAAGGATCCCACCTCTGATATGGCCATCATCTCTCGTAAGGGCAGCCAGCTTGTCCGTAAACATCGAGAGCAGAAAGAACGCAAGAAGGTAGGCTGTCTGAGTGGCTGACAATGGTTTCACTGTGCTATTGATGAAAATATTGATGGAATGTCTGCTGGTGTAGAATCTTATTCTGCAGTGTTTCCTGTACATAGTCTCACTTGGGCATCTTCCAATTAAAAATTTTCCAAATATTCCAAATTTGCCAAAATAACCTTTAATACTGCTTTGATATTTGCAGAGTGAAGTCATTTTAGGTAACTATTTGAACTGTCCAGCGTTAACATTTAGTTTAGTAGCAACTTTGTATCAACTTAATACTAAACTAACCCTAGCCCTAATTGATCCAAAATTGATTTTAAATCAACTAATATATTGATAGTAAGTTGAAAATGTATTACTGGCTGCTGTAATAACCCTGTCACAGCACAGCTGACCACATGCTATACGAATTGTCACAGTGAATTAGTGATAAAATATCGGAGATTTGAGGCTCAGAACAGCGGTTAAATGAAATATTTCAACTGGACTTCATTGCCTTATTTAAACGTGTTTCTTCATAATCAAAACAAGCAATTTGTCTGAATGACTGTGAATGTTTTCAGGCACAGCACAAACACTGGGAACTGGCAGGGACAAAGTTGGGGGACATCATGGGCATCAAGAAGAAGGAGGATGAAGACGGTGCAGAGGGCAAAGCGGTGGGCGAGGACGGCAAGGTAGACTACAGGTGAGAAAACCCTCTGTGGAAAGTTTGGAACTAAATGATGCTCGCATTACCTTCTTAATCCCGCACAACTTTAGCTAAATACATTGTGAATTCCTTTCAATTCCACTGGTTGGTGTTTATTACAGTTTATTAAACCAAAACAGTTTATTAAACTGTTTTGTCAGTTTGTCTGGTAACCTGTGTCATTTCTCAATGATTTTTCTCATCTGTGTTACAGAGCAGAGCAGAAATTTGCAGACCACATGAAAGACAAGAGCGAGGCCAGCAGCGAGTTTGCCAAGAAGAAGAGCATTCTGGAGCAGAGGCAGTACCTGCCAATCTTTGCCGTCAGACAGCAGCTTCTTAACATCATAAGGTACCGACAGTCTGTCTTCACTGGTCTCCTCATATCCATTTTCATCTCCTGTTGTCATTTAAGTGTTTATCAGACCGGATCTGTGATAGCTGCACATATCGCTTAAATATTTACTTTAGGCTCAGAGAAGGAACCTCCCTGACAGGTCACAGATGACAGAAATGCAGTAATAATTTGTCACTCACATATCATTCCATGACATTTCAGGATGAAAAAAGTGATTGCATTTGGCTTTCGGAGTTTAATCTTTGATTCATTTGACTGAGGTTTCATCATATAATTCCAGTGTGTTTGCTGATGTCTCTCTGCAGGGACAACAGCATTGTGATTGTTGTGGGGGAGACGGGCAGCGGGAAGACCACCCAGCTGACCCAGTACCTCCATGAGGACGGCTACACCAGCTACGGCATGGTGGGCTGCACCCAGCCCCGCAGGGTGGCAGCCATGAGTGTGGCCAAAAGAGTCAGCGAGGAGATGGGCAGCAACCTGGGAGAGGAGGTGAGGCAGTCGGCCCCTTAATTTAGCAGTATACTGGCCAGGGATCAGCAGCTGGCAGCCTGTTTTTTGTCTGTCTCTGTTTTTGTATATCATGACCTATTTTTGGCATAGTCTCACCTAAGCCATTTTCTCTTTCTGCATTTGTTAGTGAGGAATTTGACAGTGAGGGATATAAAAAAAGGGATCTGTAGTTATGTGGAAATGTCTGAAATGCAGGTTTTGATCACAGCTTTTGTAAATTTCATTCTGTATAAATTCTGAAAGTTGTATTATTTTTTGTATTGGCCCAGCTGTAATTAGTTAAATACCCAAAAGCACTGTTAAACTCAGTTTAAGTTAATCATCCTGAATTAAGTGTAATGCCACACACACACACACACACACACACACACACACACACACACACACACACACACACACAGTAATTACTGTAATTGTCGCTGACCTAATGTCCAGCCTCAGTTTCTCCTCCAGGAGCAGAACAGAAAGTCAAATGTTGTTCAACACCGCCATCTAGTGGGCAAATTGAAAACAGGGACGGTGCCTCACATTTTCACTTGGGTCTAGTATGAGCTGTGGTGGGGAGGCATGAGATGGGAAAGATTACAGTAGGGGAAATAATAAAGGGCCTCACTGCAGGCAGTTAATCTAAAGTAAGTTTGTCAGAAAATGCTTTGTTGCTGATGCCTGTGCATATCACAAAATAGTATTTACTGTAACATGGCTCTTTAAATTTGTACGGATAAATTTCAAGTTGATCATTGTGAGAATTTTTCCTGCAGGTGGGCTATGCAATCCGTTTTGAGGACTGCACATCAGAGAAAACGGTGATAAAGTACATGACAGACGGTATCCTGCTGAGAGAGTCGCTCAGGGAGTCAGACCTGGACCACTACAGTGCTGTTATCATGGACGAGGCTCACGAGCGCTCCTTGAATACTGACGTGCTCTTTGGCCTGCTGCGTGAGGTCAGGACACACAATCCAACCATGCACAGAGTTTTTCTGTTTTTCCACTCATTAGTCACTGTCTGTATGAGGTCATCATTTCCATTATCCCCACAAAGTTTTACTTAAATTTGTCTTTTTTCTTTTTCCTCTTCTTTTCATCAGGTTGTCTCTAGACGCTCTGACTTGAAGCTCATAGTCACCTCTGCCACTATGGACTCGGACAAATTTGCAGCATTTTTTGGCAACGTGCCCATATTCCACATTCCAGGACGAACATTTCCAGTGGACATCTTGTTCAGCAAGGTACCTTTCTGTTTTCATTGTGCCTCCTTTGTCTGTTCATCTGTTCTACAGGGCCCTTCATTCATTTGTCACTTCTGTATGCTATATAAAGCAAAAGATCTGTCCTGTTAATTAAACACTGACTGCATAATGTATGTACATGCCATGTTCTGGTTACCTCATATTACAACAGTTGTTTTTTGGTCTTTTGTTCCAGGGAGTGTTTGTTGTGGTATGGACACTTCAGTATTTTCTCTTGTGTGTTGTTTTGAATCTTTCTGTATGTTCAGTTAATGAACCAGTTTGTTGTGTTGTGGTCTGTGCAGACTCCTCAGGAGGACTATGTGGAGGCAGCAGTGAAGCAGGCCCTACAGATCCACCTGAGTGGAATGGTCGGTGATATCCTCATCTTCATGCCCGGGCAGGAGGACATCGAGGTGAGCAGCCTGGCCACTGACACTCACAGAGAACACTTTCATGTGTATATAAACCCAAAGTCCACTGTCATGACATGACTTGTGTACACCGATAACTTACACTTTGTTAAAATAAGACATATAAAGTAATCCCATCAAGACTCACCCCTCCTGCCATAATCTGCCCACAATGTTAACACTGTATTTTGCGTATCAGGAACAAGGGACACTGTTTATCTTGCGTTCTGCCTTCTTGACCAGGATGCTCTGGAAGAATAGATATTATATCTCAATGGATCCTTCCTGGATAACTAAAGGATAAATTAAAAAATAAGCTATGTCTCTGCTCCCCCTTTCACTCCAGGTGACATCAGATCAGATCATTGAGCGGTTGGAAGACTTGGAGAGCGCTCCTCCTCTGGCAGTGCTGCCCATCTACTCCCAGCTGCCTTCTGATCTTCAGGCCAAGATCTTCCAGAAGGTTTCTGTCCACAACCTCATTTTCCACAAAACATCTATCACTGCCTATAAAATTTAGTTTTTTGACTTGGGAATGATTCCTTATGACACATGCAACTGTATATTTTGTATGTGTGAGTATCTGTAGTGAACACCAAAGTGACAAAGGGAAGTTAACCCCTTACTAACAGGCTCTGTGTTGCCCGTTCCTAGGCTCCAGATGGAGTGAGGAAGTGCATCGTCGCCACCAACATTGCTGAGACTTCGCTCACTGTGGATGGCATCATGTTTGTTGTGGACGCTGGTTACTGTAAACTTAAGGTATGTACACACTGCCTTCAAGTACATGTCAGAAGCTTGTACACCTGATGTAAGAGGTGCGAGCTTCTGATTTGATTAGTGTTCAACTTCTCTGGTCAGAAAGATTAGGTTACCATAGCAACCTTAAAGCATCAAACAAGGATGGCATTAGGATGTTTTTTTCAAAGGGTTCTATAAAACTATAAGGACAAAATATTGAAAAGTTGCTTTTACTTCAGCAGCAGAATGAAGAGTGGTGACTTCACTGCCAAAATGGAAAACAACAATTTTTGCCATCATGAATCATCACAATGTGGAGACTGTAATTATGACTTTGCTCATGTGTAACTAAGTTGTAAATACTGTAAATACCTTCCAAGATGCACTTGAAGACATGATGAGTCCTCACTGCTTTTTATTTTCACCTTGCAGTTCCTCAATAGGTTCTTTCTCCTGCATGAGATTAAACCAAACTGACGCGCTTCCTTCTGTGTCTGTCACCAGGTGTTCAATCCTCGCATTGGAATGGACGCCCTGCAGGTTTATCCCATCAGCCAGGCTAACGCCAACCAGCGGTCTGGCAGGGCAGGACGTACAGGACCAGGGCAGTGCTACAGGTAATGTCTCCTGTATGTTGTCAGGACACACAGGCATTCACAAACATGTACACAGACAGACGCCAAGTTTCAAAGCACTTGTCCACAGTTGTGGGTGTAAGGAGTTGAACCGGTGCTTTTTAGTTGTCGGTATGCAAACACAGGCTTCATTGTGGTTTAATCTGAGCATCAGCTGGAATAATTGCAGTTCTACTTGGGTGTTAATGTGGCCAAGTGCATCATTGTAGGGCTGAACAACTAATCAAAATATTGAAATTGCAGTGTTGCCAAATGCAATATCCAAATCACTGGAGCTGCAATTTTTGCTCAAGATAAAATGTGTAACAATACAGCATTATAAATGAAGTATTGCGGTGCTACAGAGATGCCCTGAGCTACAAATTGTTTTCTCTAGATGTAAGAAAATGTTTGTTTGCTACAGACCCCAGCAAAAATCAGTTTTTAGTGAAAATAAAAATCATGATGCAAAAATGATCCTTCCAACTAAAACCGGGAATCATTAAAATCCCAGTATATGTCAAAATAAATGCAACATACTGGTTTTACCATATTTTTCAGCCCTATCGTTGACTCCATCAGGAGGTGATTTGAGTGATCAGATGTCTCATTAAATTTCTTTTTTATTCATTTTTAAAAACTTTTTTACTTGATTTTTATACAGTTAAACACTATCTGAATACAATTATATCTTATTTGTTGAGTTTCCCCTTAAAGAGTAACCAAACTCAAATCTGAGTGAAGCCTGACATCTAATGGTGACACATAAGGTCCTGAATTGGCCATCAGTAAACTATAGATGTTAATACAGATACCTGAATCTATTTATAAGATGCAGTTATCCTGACGTTAACTTTTCACTGCCTGGTTTCTTGCAAGGCTGGTTGCTGTTCACACCGAGAGTCTCTTGTCTCAGAGAAACAGAGGACATTCTTGTTTTGTCGTTCTCTGTTACTGCCTCGTGTTGAGGGCAAGAACAACACACTGAATGGACATTATCTAAATAAACCACCCGAATTATTATTTTTTTTTTTCCATTTAGCCTGCTATCTCATCGAAGCCCCTCTCCGTCCCCCAAAATGTTGCAACATTTTAACAGACTGTTGGTAGTGCTGCTGTCAGTGTGTTTTCATCCCTCATCCAATTGAGATCAGCGCCCTCCTCAGATGGTTTGCCCAGGGCTCTTGATGTGCGACATGACCGTGCTTTCAAGACAGTCAGAGGCAGGAGGGGGGGGAGAGAGGGCCAGAATCCTAATCTCTAGAGGATTTCATGCAGTTTAATTCTGTTTACAGCAGGGAAAATGTGCCACAAAAGACCCTGTCAGAGGTTTCACATGACCTCTCTCCCTCCTCTGCCACATTTGCTTAAGCGATAGAGTGACACACACGTTGATGCACACGTACACACACATTTTGCATTGCTAATGAGCCGGGATACTTATGAAAGTCCACACATTTCAGAATTAATCCCACCCCGGCTCACACACACAAGCTCACACAAATCTGTGAAGAATCAGTTTGCGAGTGGAGCTTTACACCGAGCAGAGCCAAGGTGTTTGAGTGGCAGCTGATGTGTATATGTGTCGGAGAGAGGAGAAAGTAAGTCACGCCGGCTTGCATGGAGAATTTCCCACTCAAAGAGCCTCTTAGGTGTGACCGCAGACACTCGCACACAAACTCCAACCTCATACACACAAACGTACACATCCAAAGCACTGTAATAATACGCGTGAGCATCAGATAATTTTAATGGTTGAGAGCGGTTTTGTTGTGTGTCCGTTTGCTTAAAGCCAGGCATTGGAAGTTTCCCTTAATAGATTGTAGCTCGGTAATTTTCCTCTTGAGCAGGGCTGCACCTGTACTTGCAGATGCAACACAGACTGGCCCAAACAACATGGAGCACATGCCTTATGGCCTGTCTTCACAGTGGCTCGATCTCAAATGCAAGAAAGCTTCCTACCTCCTTGTTCCCAACTAGGGCACCTCCTAAAAAGGTTCCCAAGTCAGACAGCCTTCTTAGGAGTGTTTTGTGCTTCTGACTTACGTATTTGATCAGCAAAATGAATTTCAGCAGTTTTCCAGTAGCAACCGTCAGAACTATATTTAATTAATGTGATGATCTAGTAACAATTTTCACTTAAAATGTATTGAAAATATCAGATTTGTTAAGTTAATGTCTGGGAGAACTTTCTCTAAGCAGGGACTTCCATCCACCATTAATTTAAATGGATGTTTGAGAAATTTTGTCTATTTCCTAGTGGACTTTGCCAGGCATTGTGGGGTTTCCTACTCCACCTAAGGAACCACTGTATGCTTCCTTCTAAATTGGCCAAAAGAAGGTAGCTTAAAAAGAAGTTTCCTGTGTCCTACCTGAATGAGACAATCCTACAGCCCTCTACCTTGAAATGCCACCTAAACAGGAAGCTTCCTTGTGTTTGAGACAGAGCAAGTGTTTCATGTTTTAATAATTCGATTTTAGAGTAACATCACTCCTGCTTGCTTAACTTCTCACTCTTTTATGTATCTCTCTGTCCGTCTCTGCCCCTGTGCCTTGCTCTCCATCCAGGCTGTACACTCAGAGTGCCTTCAAGAACGAGATGCTGACCACCACCATACCAGAGATCCAGAGGACCAACCTGGCCAACGTGGTCTTGCTGCTGAAGTCTCTGGGCGTCCAGGATCTGCTGCTCTTTCACTTCATGGACCCCCCGCCCGAGGACAACATGCTCAACTCCATGTACCAGCTGTGGATCCTTGGAGCTCTGGACAACACAGGTGGGAAGTGGGTCACTGCTGGCATAGACCAGACTTGTTGTAGGCCATATGGACATTAGCATAAATCTTCTTCGATTTAATATAAAGCTGTGACAGAGAATCTTTTCTGTTTGAATGATTTCTGATTTCCCTTTTCGATTCAATAACGATGTTATTTCCATATCAATCCAATTTTCTCTACTTGACTATGATGGATTTTAAATCGGAAGTACGTCAAGACATCTGACATTAGACTTGATGGATTTTGGAGGAGGTTCCTGAGTTCCTACCATTCTTTGTTCATTCATTCACAACATGTAATTTGGTCATCTGAGTTTTCGTAGGCTACTAATTGTGCAGACAGCATCTGCAGGACAGGAGGCACGCTGCAAATAACATTTTGCATAACACTTCTCACGCTGACTAGAAAAGGCTTAAATGAAAAGATCGATCTCAGGATTTTAAGAATCAATATTGGATCGTTCAAATGAATAATGCGACTAATTGGAAAATCAGTGTTTTTTACCCCAGCCTCAACAGTGATGCTAACACAGGCGGAAAGAGACTAGCTTCTCAAAGGATGTCGCAGTGATGATGCAGACAGTGAAAACAGAGCTGGAAGAGGCAGTTGTGAGGTTTAGCCAGTGGAGTAATTGCCTAGTAACTGATCCTGTGTTTGATTTGACTGGTCGGGTCTCATCTCTGTCTCATCTTAGTGAGATTCCTAGGGATTTAGGGATTTGGGGATAAGGGGGGACTTTTGATGATTCCCTGTATGGTGTGTTAACAGCAGATTATCTCTGATTAAAGCTTACCTGCCCCAAACTGGCTGCTCTGCCTCTCTGCTCTTCCTCCTCTTAAGCTTCTTACACTCTGTCATCTAATCATTCAAATCAGAACCAGCAAAGTTTTTGATCTAAGTCTTTTTTTTTTTCTCTCTACAAGTATTCTCAACTGTCAGCAGTTCATCCTCCTTTCTTGCCGTGATAGACAAACAAGAGTCACGTTATGCTGCCTTCTCCGTCATGCCAGCAGGCTCTATTATGGACAGGAAGTGCTTTATGTGTCTAGAGCTCCTCCCGCCCCCCCGCCATCCTTCACGTCTCATCGACTTTTATATTCATTGTTTGTAACCGTGGTTTTGTGCGCCTCCACGTCTTCTCAGGTGCTCTGACTCCGACCGGGCGTTTGATGGTGGAGTTTCCGCTGGACCCCGCCCTGTCCAAAATGCTGATCGTGTCCTGCGACATGGGCTGCAGCGCCGACATCCTCATCATCGTCTCCATGCTGTCTGTGCCCGCCATCTTTTACAGACCTAAGGTACATCTTTGAAATTGTACCTACGTGCTTGATATTATCATGATATACTATGTAAAAAGTAAATCGATGAAAGGTTGTGGTTGTTTTTGTTTTTGCGTTGTTTTTCCAAAAGAGTTGTTACTGTTAACTTTTTCACTTGCACATTTTTGACGGTTTGAGCCCCACAAAACGAAAATCCATCCAGCTCCATTGTCTTGGAAACCTCACCAAATCAAAGAGAAACTATCTTCATGGATAGATGGTTGTAAGGGGAAAATGTTTTCTGTATTTTCAGTCAATTGTTACTTTAAAATTGAATCCCTGGACTTCTGTGTGTCCCTCCAGGGTCGTGAGGAGGACAGCGACCAGGTGAGAGAGAAGTTCTCCGTCCCCGAGAGCGACCACCTCACCTACCTCAACGTCTACATGCAGTGGAAGAACAACAACTACTCCAGCATCTGGTGCAACGAGCACTTCATCCACACCAAGGCCATGCGCAAGGTCAGACTCCCGCCGCCAGATCTTTCTGTCCCTGGATGGAAACGTTCAAAACATAGACCAAAGCATTCTGGTCTATTCTAGCATGTTGCTCTTCTACAGAAACATCGCAGCTCAAATTCTGGCTTATGTTTTTGTTTTTACTTGGATGTTTGATTTGATGTTTACATGGTCCCTGATATGTCCATGAAGTTCCAGGGTTGCATCTGCCGAATTTTAAATGTGCCAACTTCTGTTATGGAAGGTTTTTATCTGACAGCTGTGATATATTTTCTGTATAAATATATTTTTTGTAAGCCCTAACCTCCGTGGCTCTCAGCTCGGTTTGGTTTGGAGGTAGGACTGTAACGCGTATCGATTGATTTTGTGTAGGTGCGTGAGGTGCGCTCCCAGCTGAAGGACATCATGGTGCAGCAGAGGATGAACCTGATCTCCTGCGGCTCCGACTGGGACATCATCAGGAAGTGCATCTGCGCTGCGTACTTCCACCAGGCTGCCAAGCTCAAGGTGCTGCCGCGCTCGAGGATTTTCCCCCGGTTAATATGTTCGGTCTGGTGGCAGCTGGTTGTGACAGATTTATAGCAGCATAATTACAGAGTCGTGAAATACCCCATCTGGCCTTACATTAATGCAGTGCTAAAATCTGAAAGGGGGATTTAGTAAACATGACTATATAATCAAGGCTTTCCATTTGACTTATGGGTAGCCAGCTAACCCAAGTCACAGTAGCAAGGTTAAATACTTTTTATGCTTTTTTTCATTGCTTAGGCCAGGTTGAGAAGCAAATTGGCCCTTGCAACCTGACTCTGACTTTGCATACACACACACAGGCACGAACACACACTGGAATAGGCCGAGCCCCATTTTCCCATACAGATATAAACACCGACGTGCACGTTTAATTTATTATTTATGCGTGTGTTTGCTCCCAGGGCATCGGTGAGTATGTGAACGTGAGGACAGGCATGCCGTGTCACCTCCACCCCACCAGCTCCCTCTTCGGCATGGGCTACACCCCCGACTACATCACCTACCACGAGCTGGTGATGACCACCAAGGTAAAGAGCGTTGCACCACATGGCTGCCACAAAAAGTGGGGTTGCTCTGATCTTGATTTTCGATCAGTTTTTAAATAATATTCTTTAATAATAATTGTGATAACCTACCTCTCCTCTTGGTGTAATAAAATTTTCATACCCTTTACAGTGTATTTGCATAGGCCTTTGCCAGTTAAATTTGATTGTAGCAAAAGGATGCCTGTTATTAAACACAACTCATGACTAGACACTCCAAATATTCCTGAGTATACAGTATGTCAGATACATATCCTTTTGTGTATATGAGACAAATGCCAAGTGGCACATTTTGAATTTGGTCGCCTTTCTTTTAATTAAAACAAAAAAAAGTCAAGTGGCCAGTGCAGCACAATAAAAAAAAAAATTTATATGTTGTTTTTGACCGTGTGTAAGAATTCCAAACTTTGGAGTAGCATTTGGCTTCCACATTTTGTATCGGCGTCCATATTCGGCGTCCACACATTCATGATCATAAATTGATTTTTGAGATCAGCAAATGTTTGAAGACTGAAATCAGTGATCAATCTGTTGGAGCTCTGATAAAGAGATTGGTGCTACCAGTGTTGTTGATGTTGAACCACTGCTTGGTCTTGCAGGAGTACATGCAGTGTGTGACTGCGGTGGATGGAGAGTGGCTGGCAGAACTTGGGCCCATGTTTTACAGCATCAAACACGCGGGGAAGAGCAGACAGGTGAGGCGACAGGAGGCTAAGTAGCCGCCCGTTACATGATATGGGGATGAGGGTATACACACAAAGCGCAAATGCACATCTCTTGATTTTTTGTTCTTTTTCATCTCCTTCCCCTCATCTGGGCGCAGGAGAACCGTCGCCGGGCCAAGGAGGAGATCAACAACATGGAGGAGGAAATGTCCCTGGCCGAGGAGCAGCTGCGAGCGCGTCGGGAGGAGCAGGAGAAGAAGAGCAACGCCACCAGCCTTAGGTGAGCGAGCGAACCATCTCTCCTCCATCCGCCTCCCCTCCCATCATGCACAGCCCTCGTCTAACAATGGCTACCCACGGCCCTCATTTTTCCATGCACAGTCAAGATAGAAACTGTTTAATTTACCTACCTTTCTGCCCGTCCATATCTTCACCCCTCCTTCTCTCTCTCATTTTAGCCTCCTCTCCCACTCTCTCTACTCCACCTCTCTCACTCTTCATGATGAGCTTTTCTCACCTCTGGTCCCTCCAGACGAGACAAAAAGAAATAATATTGACTCCTGGCTGACCCCCATTACTGCAGCAATTTAAATTGTGCCGTAGCCGAGCAGAGAAAGGAGGGAACATTCATTTTCAAATTAGACCAAAAAATTAATTTCGCACCCATCCTCGAGCTTCACAGACGAGAAATAAGGTTATAAAGACACAGATAAAAAAAGAAAGAAATTATTGTTAATTAATCAGACGGTTTATCTATCTGAGTTTGTGTGACCACATCTGTGACAGATCCGTTGAAAATAATCACACTAGAGGTGCAGGATTAAGAATTAGATTAAGCAGAGGAAGTTGGCTGTGCGATAATGAATGTGGCGCGCTCTCCCGGGCTCTCGGCTGCCTTTGTCCTCTGGCGGGCCGCACAGGCATCCGCTCGACGTGTCCCGCTGACCAGAATGCAATGCTCTGCCTGGAATCCCTCCGTGTGGCCGCCGCCTGTCACCTTCGCACCTCTCTCTCTCTTCCCTCGCCAGCGCAGATCAGCCGGGATTAGCACCAAGGCCTGATCGTCGTTCTCAGATTTTTTTTTTCTGTGCATAAATGTAGAATGGCGTGAGCCTCACCTCATCAGTGCTAAGAGAGTCGGTTGGTAATGAGAGCCTCGGTGGCCGCGTGTGGAGAGGCGAGCGGCCCTCAGGTGGAACACTTTACGGCACTGATGAGCCAGGTGTGTGTGTTAGGTACGGGAGGCCGATAGGGCCAAAGCTATCTTGCAGGATACTTGTGAACGCAGCCATTTATCACCTGGTATGAAAATATATTGTGAAGTGTCATCGTGTCTTCAAGAACCTCAGCCCATGATGTTCCTCACATTTCTTCATATGGAATCGATCACATGGTATGTAAACGTGATCTTTTAACATGAAATTTGTGTATGCGCTTGCGTACCATGTGATCAAATCTATATAAAGAACTGCAAATATAAGGAACGTCAGTGGCTGAAGTGCTTGAAGACGCGATGACACGTGAAAAAGTGCCGCTTCAATGTGTATTTTTCTACATCTGCATTGTATTTTGCAATCGTTTTTGCCCAATCGGTCTTCCATATTTAGGACCCTTTTAGCCACTGATGTCCTCCTTGCTCCAGTATATGTTTGCGCGTCTTCAAGTACTTGTACATGCATGTCTACATTTGTGTGCATCAGTGGTATCAAGCTGGTAATATCGTCTATAGAACCGCCGTAATTTTACCTGAAGGG
>OMLF01036852.1:0-25454 GCA_900302615.1 Holocentrus rufus | reverse complement strand
TCTCTGTCCTTCCTTTACAGGTAAACTAATTTATATTTCATTTGAAAATCCCTCTCTCTCCCTTTCTCCAGGTGAATTTCTCCACCAGTCTGGACAATGGCTCTGGTTCTGGTTCCACTAGCGGGGCTCCGTCCCACCTCCCCATGGCCGCCCTCTCCCCCATCATCCACCCCCGTATCAGGGAGTTCCGCTCAGGCCTGGGAAGTGCGCGCAAAGGTGTGTGTATGTTTGCATATGTATGTGTGTTCAGCAGGATGCTTATGCAGGTCGCAGTAAGGTGTATGTCTGGTCATGGAATTTTGAAAAGTCTATTCCAGACGGGTAAAGTCAGGTAATTTAATGCTCTTGGAATAAGTTGTGGAATATAATGGAATTTTGTGTGCCTTAAAATTTAATCTAAAACTAGTTATTTGATAAATATGTTCACTTCATCCTCAGAGTAAAACAGAATGATGAAGTTTGAAGTGCTTGTAAAACTTTGGTTAAGGAAAAAAATATGTTTATATAGGTCATGGAAATTCAGTATTTTCCTCATGGAAAGTCATGGAAAAGTCAAGCGATTTTACATTTGACTTATGGCCCTTTTCCACTAGTAACTACTCAGCTCGACTCGGCTCTACTCGCCTCGACAGGGTTTGGTTGGTTTTCCACTACAATTGAGTATCACCTCATTGTGGGCGGAGTCCTGTGGAGTCGTCATGGGCAAGGCGGCCCGAGAGTCCGAAAGCACCGTTCAGCTCCCTCTGAATTCTCTCGTCCACCACCAAACACAAAAACGTCTCCACCTCCTCGTTTGTCCAGGCGACAGGTTTACTTGCCATAATTGCGTGTTGCTTACAACTTCAGTGTTGATAAATAAGCACGGTCGCTGTGGCCAGTCCTTTTAAAAGTGCCGGGTGTGTTTTCGTGAAGGAGTCGCGCTCGCGCTGTCCAATCAGTGGCTTGCACGGCGTTTACGTCACATTTTCGGCTCGTCTCAGCTCGCTTGGAACCCCGGCTGAGTAGGTCCCCAAATGGGACCTGCTAGCAGGTACTAGCACCTAATGGAAACGCTCTCAAACCGTGAGAGTCGAGCCGAGTAGGTACTAGTGGAAAAGGGCCATAAGTCAGGACAGCCTGGGAGCCAATGTCGCGTGTTGTTGCCAAGCTAACCCCTTATATAGTGCAGTGATTTGCAAATTGGGAAATTGGTTGGTGGGCGGAGTTGCGACCTACCTTTGGTTACAGACTGCAGTAAATGAACTAATATGTGAAAGCTCTAACTTGGGGATGTGTGACTTACAAATAAGCACAACAAAGCAATAGTAGTGCTATGATATAATACTCTTTTTTGTGTATGATTACTTAAACCAATAGCAGGTAGCAAATCAGTCATTAACAAAAAATGAAATTGCAACTGCAGTGCATATATTTCAACAGAAGAAGGGGCTTCTTGTACAATGACTCGGTGGTTTATGCACAAACGCTGGCTCTCTGTGGTCACCTATCCTAATATTTCCATGTTTATAATCATAATACAGGGATCATGATTTAGATGTAAGGTCAAAGTTGAAAATAATGCATAGCTTTGTTTGCATTTTTTCAAAGAAAATACATTTTTATAGACTGAAAATCACTGAAATGTAGAATAACTGATCTGCTAACCACAAAGTTAGAACCATTATAGCAGCACGAGAAGAGAAATATAAATATCAATCAAACAATAATTTTCAGGTAGTCAGGCATTTTCTTTCATTTTTATGTTGCGAAACAAAAGCGAAAATAATTATTTGCTGGCGTTATCGCCCGGGTGTTTTCTATTGCATCAGAATACTTCATTTCCCATCGTGCCTTGCGCAGGGCGGGGAGAGCTTCCTTGTCAAGATGGCGGCTCCCTTAACACTACTAATAATTCTTGCCGTTACGATCCGCGCAGCGCTTTTCAGGTCCAGTATAGCGGACTTAATTGCAGAGAGAGTCGAAGTAGTGTCTCCGCTAAACGCCTGGAAACGAGGTGAGTGGGGTTTGAGCTGTTGGTACAGTTTTCTCGTCGAGACACTGGCTGCTGTGTTTGCTTCCTCGGTGCTGTGACAGGCAGCTCGCCGGGTATGTTAACTGAGTGAAGTGGGTTTCGTCGTTCCCATAGCGTTTTGTTGATTTCTTGCACTATGCACGCCAGTTCAGTCACAGCGTGGTTTTGCATGAAGTCCGGTAAGCTTTATAAGCAGTAGAAGAGCAGAATTGGTAGCTTGCGAACAGTTTTTGGAGTTTGTTTGTCCGTTCATTGTTCAAAGAGAGTCAGTCCAGTCTCTCTCTCTCTCTCTCTCTCTCTCTCTCACACACACACACACTCACACACACACGCACACACAAAAATATATGAGCTGTAGTTGTCCGAGAAACATAGAAACGCCACATTCCTTCTCTTCATTAATACTTAATTAGCTTGTTGTAACAGGAGAAGCCAATATTAAAGTAGAGGCTACATAGCTGCTAGTACTAAGAGAATGGATGCTTGATGGAAATGATAACCAGAGGCTGAATAGTGACACACCCCCAACCCCAAAAATCAGTCAACATTCAAAATCTGTTGTATTCTTTCTCTCATACAAAACTAGTGCCCTTGTTACTATAATCTCTCTTGTTAAGTCCTCCTGCGTTTTCCTTTTTAGTTTTTTGAAATACCCTTTAAAGATTCTACATTTACATCTGAACCTAATATGATGACCAGCCAAATACATAGGAAATTATGACTTGATATGAACCTGTCCAATAAGAAGTGCAAATTTTGGTGTATTTCTCCCTGGCAGGCCTCCTTAGAAGGCAGACATTCATGTGCCGTGTTGAAGCGTACTGATTTTTTGTTCTTTTCTATTTTGTCTTCAGTGGTGGAAGGTCTGGCTCTGCTGGACCTGGGAATCTCACCCTACAGTGGAGATGTGTTCCATGAGGTGAAACACACACACACACACACACACACACAGATTTATAATAGGGCTGAGTGATTAATCATTTTTTATTGATATCATAAATAGGAGACTAGACATAGGGATTTTGGATAAAATTTTGTGATATGGCACAAGTGTTGTCTTTTCCTGGTTTTACAGGCTGCATTACAATAAAGGGATGCAAATTTCTGAACTTAGTGGACTGCTTTAACTGTTCTATCATTTGCGTGTACCTGCTTGGTCATCATATCCACATTACTAATGATTGTTTATCAAAAATCTCTTGTGCATAAATATCTTTTGAAAGCACCAATAGCCACCCCTAAAATATTGCCACAATATCAATATTGAGGTATTTGGTCAAAGATATTGTGATATTTGATCTTGCCCATATCGCCCAGCCCTAATTCAAAAGCAGTGCACACACAAACATGCGCTGATTTGATGTCACTACAAGTACGCAGTCTCTTTTTCCAATACATGCACGTAATGCACATAGACTTACAATAAGCATAGAGGCAAATGGACAATTTGTATGACATGCAAAAAAGAGCAAATCCACCCAAAACAATAGCACAGTTCCCGACATTTAGCTTTGCCTTTCTAGGTCCATTATCTTGTTTGGTGGCGCATTTAGCTAAGCTTAGATGACATGATGTCATGTCCAGATACTATGTCCATTGCAAGCACAATGGAGTTTGATGGCAGAGCATTCTTCAACTATCCAAAACACCAACAGCCAACATCATTTCTTGAGCTACCGCACAGACATTTAACAATTAAACAGGGAGAAAGAGGCAGAGAGACGATGTTGTGATTATACCAGTTGGGTCTATGTTTGTCATGTGTCTGTCTGTCTTCTCTCTGTCAGACTCCCCTCATCATCTACCTCTTTCACTTTGTGGTGGACTATGCAGAGATAACATTTATGGTGAGTAGGAAGTGGGAATCACCATGGGTTTATGTATTCATGTGATGATGCCAAAATGACACGTTAGGCATAGATTTAAATAGTCCACGTGCCATAGGAATTGGGGCTAGTGATTAATAACAAGGTTTTGAATGTTGGTTCAACTGCTTTCTGCTTTTTCTTTAAACACTCTCTCCACCTCTCACTCTCTCTAGTTAGCTGATGTCATCACTGCTGTGGCTCTGTACATTGCAGTGAAGGACTACAACAAACAAGTGGTAAGACATTGGTACAATATATTCACAAATGTAAAAACAAAAAATAATAATGAGTGAACTAAGGTATGAAGAAATAACTTGATAGTCGCTGCCAAAAAGACGCTGCCATTCAGTGTCATCCAACAATCTTGTTGCCATAGCGGTGTAATGAAGCTTTATGTGCCCTGTGTTTTCTTGTCCTTCTTGTTGTGACATGTTTTGGTGTGCTGTGAAATGTTGTTTCAGTTCAGAAAGCAGAGATATGCCTTGGAGGCAGACCGCTACCCCCTGGACTGTCTGGAGCTGATCAGAAGCCCCAAAGAAATGTATTACATCCCTCTGAAAGTAGCCATGTTGTAAGTACCTCTGCATTCACACCAAGTATGTTTGGAGTGGTTTACTCCTTTAAGCTTGTTTTGTTTGGACAGGTGTGAACAAGACAGCACAATGCCTGAAACAGTGTGTTTCCTCTTTCAAACTAACCCCCCCCACCCCACAGTTACCTGTTAAACCCGTTCACCATCCTGTCCTGCATTGCCAAGTCAACCTGCGGCCTGAACAATGCCATCATTGCCCTCTTCATCCTCACCACTATTAAAGGTACAGTCCGTGCTCCAACACTATGTTCTATTTTTTTTGTTTAAACTATGATAGAGATCATGTAAGACAGAAGTGATGGCTGGCTTGGTGATTTGGTTTGACTTGAAAAATTTTTTGTTATTGTGTTGCAGGAAGTGCCTTGCTGAGTGCCATATTCCTGGCTTTGGCCACGTATCAGTCCATCTACCCACTGACTCTCTTTGCGCCAGCACTGCTATATTTGCTGCAGGTATGGTGTGTATAAACACAAACACTCAACTTACAGAGTGCAAAAATGACATTGTCTCACTTTGCTTCCATCTTTCTCTTGCCCTTTTTACCTTTTCTTTCCCTCCATCTATTCCAGTTTCTAGCTCTTAATGTCTGATTTTGATTTCCTGTGAAGTTGTGTTAAAGGAATACTCCATGGTTTTCGTCAATATATCATACCATTTTGATACCATTTTCACCCCTGTACATCCACTGGTTCGGTTCCTATGGGTAGCATTTCGTGTCAGCTTAGCATAAAGACTTGAGGTCTACAGGAGAATTCAAAATCGTGTATTTCAAAAACATATGATACATTGTGTAAATAGACAGCTTTGGAGTTGCTGTAAAGTTATTGTTTTCACTTTGATGGAGCTAGGCTAATGACTCCTTCAAGTCTTTATGCTAAGCTAACACAAAATGCTAACGATAAGAACCGAACCGGTGGACGTACAGAGGTGACAATGGTATTGAACATCTTGTCCCAGTCTGGGTAAGTTGGAAAAAGGTTATTTTGCCCAAAATGTTGGAGTGTTCCTTTAAATATGTATCATCTTTGTGTGTCTCTCTGTCTCTCTGCAGCGTCTGTACATCCCGGTGAACATTCGGCGGCCCAGTTTCTGGTTGTACACCGTGCAATTTGCCTCAATGTACCTGGGCAGCCTGTTTGTCATCATCTGCCTCTCCTTCTTCTTGTTGGGCAGCTGGGACTTCCTGCCCTCCGTCTATGGCTTCATGTGAGGGACAAGGGGGTGGATGAAGGGGAAAGTAGAATGGAATGGGGGAGTAGGGATGGAGAAAGTGTGGCTTTGTTTACCTCACAAAAATTTTATGATAGTGCCACCAAAGTGCTGGAGTTTCAGGCATCAGCCAAATGTCTAAAATGTACGGGTGATGAAAACTGACAGAGACTGAGACGAGACAGAGGCTTAAATCCTGCTTCTGTCTAAGAGTTGGGCTTTTGACAGTGAGAGGCCTTGTTCATTATTTGGCCGGGTTTCCCCTGCTATGAATGTCATTTTCAGTCAAGCTACTTGAAGTCTCGGGACAAAGAATGAATACTCTGTCCCTCTGACATTCACTGGTCTAAATTTGAATGATGATTCAAACAGGAAATTGAACCAGTTTGAAGAGGCCTTTATGATGTATGTGTTTACATGTGTTCTTATACATCCATCTTTGTGTTAAATAAATCGCTCAAGAACAGAAAGATGCTAAACCTGCAATGAAAGGACATTCCTGACTGTGACAACGGGCTGTTGCAGGCTCAATTTAGAGTAAATGTTAGATTATGTGTCAGTCTCTTCATGCACGTCTGCTGGAGGGGGTGTTTGGGGGCGGGGGCTTATGTGTTCCTCAGTTTGTTTACACTGCCTGTTTGTCTTGTGTATCTGTTGGTTGAACAAGAGTAAACAGTGGTGACCTGTGTCATCTCTCTCCCTGCAGTCTGTCAGTTCCAGACCTGACCCCCAACATCGGCCTCTTCTGGTATTTCTTCGCCGAGATGTTTGAACACTTCCGCCTCTTCTTCCTCTGCGTCTTCCAGATCAACGTTTTCTTCTACACCATTCCTCTATCTGTCAAATTAAAGTAAGTCCTCCACCCAGCTCCTTTGCTTTTTTAAAAATTTTTATTCCTCTATCAAACTTATACAATGCTTCTTTCTTGCTTTCTTTCCCCCCTTGTGGTAGTCAGCCATGCTAACTCGTGTTGTGTGTATGTGTGTGTGTGTTGCAGGGAGCACCCAGTCTTTCTGATCTTCATGCAGTTAGCTGTGATCTCCATCTTTAAGTCCTACCCCACAGTTGGAGACATCGCGCTCTACTTGGCCTTCCTGCCTGTCTGGAGTCACCTCTACAGATGTAAGTGCATTCATGAAAAGATTTTGAAACAGCACACAGATTAACAGTGTTCATCCCTTATATTTGTACCTAGAGTCATTTGGGTTTTGGCCCCACCTTTACCTGCACTACAACAAAAACTAGGACAGAAATAGGAATATCCTAGGAATGTCCTAGTTTTGGTTATAGTCCTAAAACAGAAATTGCTTCATAACTTTGGGGCTACACTTGTTTATATTATTCAGTGCTATTGAACAAATTTAAAATGTTGTATATTGGTTAATCTATTGGTTTACTGGCTGAGCTTCATGAAGAATTTACATTTGAGGGTTTCTGTACCGAAAAAGGTTACCAAACGTCACAGTTTGTAAAGTTTTTCTTTTGACTTCAAGGACGAGGAGATTCAAATGTTTCAATGCTCAAACTGTCATCCGTGTCTAATAACTCACCTCTATTTAAACACGTACACAAGTGAGAACAAATGAGTGGATAGATTTAATTAATCCATCAGTTAATGCAGAATTGTCAAATTATTCATTTGTTTTGATAGCATCAAAACATGAGATACATATTTGCCAGTTCACATATGCCAAGGTAAAGCTGGGCAAAGTTGGGAGCAAGTATCCAGTGATAATATTTACTGTTGTAGATTTGTGAAAACTCCATGATGAAAATAAATTGGCATGTATTTGTAAAAATTTGGTCAATTCAATAGAAATCATACATAATTATACATTGTTATGCCAGTTTTTATTCAAAGCTTGCATTAAGAGGGGTGTAAATAAATGTCTTAAATTTCTTGTAGAGTGACATTACTATATGACAATCTATATGAATTTTCTCATTGACTTCCCTGTCCAGTTTTGAGGAACATCTTCCTGGTGTCCTGTGTCCTGCTGGCCTGTTCTGCTCTGTTCCCTGTGCTCTGGCACCTGTGGATCTACGCTGGCAGCGCCAACTCCAACTTCTACTACGCCATAACACTGCTGTTCAATGTGGCACAGGTAATATGCTCTGGGTCACAGCAGACATTAAGTAGGAATGGGAAGAATTACATGACTTCTTTTTTTTGGCATTTCTGTTTTTGATATGACAGTAGAGATAGACAGGAAAAATGGGGGAAAGAGAGGGGATGACGTACAGCAAAGGGCGCGGGTTGAAAATCGAACCTGCACCACTTCGGTGATAATACACGGTATGAACTCTACACAGTGTGAATTATTCACTGTGGGATGCCTCTGGTTGCAATTACTGATGGTCCACAAAAATCTCGAGCCTTGAGAACACCCTGAGAATAACTCAGACTGACACGGTTTCATTGAAATGAACGAAACACTCTACATAAGTGGTGTCCCACAGCTTGCCTACACTTTTGTGACAAAATTAAATATGACACCTCTGAAATCAGTCAGAATGATATGCCCTGTGTTATTTACAGTTTCTACATTATTCCACTGTAAGTAAGACCAAGAGACAGGGAACATCCATAGTGATATGCATGCAAGAGTTGGTCACAACTCTAGTGATGTTTAGACCCACCAACACTGTACCTGGCTAATATACTGTTGCTCTTACTCACTTTTATTGTGTTTGCAATAAGAGTGAGGAGTAATGGTTGTGTTTTGTGTCTGTTTACTTTGTCCTTCTGGTCAGTTAGTTTGTTACATAATTTGAAATTAATCATCAGTTAGGTTCCCTGTTCTTATCTTCACAATAAAAAAAGATGACTGTCATAATATCCGTTCATGTCCCTCCAGATCCTGCTGGTGTCTGACTATTTCTATGCCTACCTGAGGAGAGAGCACCACCTCACCCATGGACTGTATCTGAAGAGGAAGGACGGCTCTGAGGCTACATTAGTCCTTAAATAGAGCACAGACACATACACACACATGCACCTACACACACACTCATATACAAACACTCTGGCTCACAGTCTCTACCAGAAGAGGAGACACTGCTCTGAAGTCCTGTTCGTCCTCAAAAGGGAACAAACAGTAGAGGAACGAAGGCTTCAGAGCCACGCAGATCCGCAGCACACAGTGTGTGCTTGGTACAATCTCCCATGCGTACTACAGAAGTCACACCATACCACATTGCAGAAACACACAAATGCAGATGAGCAAGGCGGGATGTAGGATTTTGACTTTGCCATACTCCTGCCTCATCAGACCAGACAACCAGACAAGCATTATTGAACTACAGAACATCTCCCTCCTGCTTTCATTTCCTTTTCTGGAGAGTTTTTATTTGAAAGCAACTATGCTCCTGCAACCCACTCTTTGAAGGACTTTAATTTTGAAGCTCCACTTCACCCTGCAGCTGCCTCATGTGGGGCGGAGCCCCTACAAGCGGACATCTTCAGGGGGTTTTAGTTGTACTGGCCACACAACTTGATAATTTGATGATTCCTACTTAGCTGCAACCTCTAGGCCACCACACATTACTTCCTTTTGTTTTTTTTCCTGCCAGAAATGCCCACCTCTCTCGTATCAGTTTCTTACTAAGTTTTTGTTCATTTGAGTGCCATCTTTCTCAGTTTGCTGCTTTAGTTTAAAATAAGACCAGATCAGTGTTGCTTCTTGTTGGGAGTCAAGCCACTAACTGAATTCATGGTGCACCAGACTGAACACTAGATGGGGCTGTGATGCCTTTAACAACCCATTGACAGATCCATCTATCTAGGAGGGGCTGTGAAACTGCAATCACAGAAGCCTCTGTAGTTCCCATCACTTCCTGATAGAAGGCAGTTTGTAGATCATCACACCTGGAAAAGAACAACAAAATGAGCTGTAAGTGAGTTCAAGAACAGTAAAAACTAGAACTAGAACCAGATTTTTGTTTGGACCAAACAAGTAATCTGGTCCCAGAGAGCATGTGTAACCTTGCCAGCTCAACTTTGTGTTATTACTATTTTTTTTTTTACTTCTAAAGATCATGGCTTTGTTCACTTAATTGATTTTGCCAAGGACAAATTTCCAGTGTAATCAGAGTTTTGGCTAATGTTGCAACAAAACCTAGTTTCAGGGATTAAATATGGAATTAATGATGGCCTAAAAAACATTTGGTCTCCTCAGTGTTGCACCTTTTTATAGATAGAAGCCTTTGACTGTTGACAACCAGGTATAAGCTGAACACTGAAATACTGTAAGGTGTGAAATGAACTGTAATGAATGGTTAACAGTCTATAATTAAGATCCTATTAGGCTCATGAATGAAATGCAGCATGTTGGTGATATATGAACTAGCAGGATGTTTACTCATTGGGCAAGACGGCCATCATACTTGATGGCTGCCTTTTAATACAATGCTTTTATAGCTTATGGTTCTAACCCTACTCCCAATGTTTTACCCTGAAATAACTTAATGCTTCATTCATTCATCATTTTGGAATAATCACTGGAGTGGCTTGATGAGTCAAAGCAACAAAGCAAGTGTTGACAAACCAAATTTAGTATGCAATGCATTGCAGTCCTTTTGTTTTGCCATGGTATTTAAAAGTTGAAAAGAGAAAAACATGTTTGTTGTTTAATTTGAAATGAATATACCATTCCCGATAAGTGACTTTAGATATGTCCTTTAGACTTTAGATATGTTTCCTGCTGCCTTGAATGCAGCAGAAGCCCCTTACCACAGACTGCATCTTCAATTTTGCTAGGCCAGTATCAGTCACACTGAAGAATGCCCACATGTTTTCCAGTGTCCAGTTAATCACTTTTCATCTAAAGCTGAAAACTAAGACTCAAGTTTAGAATTTCAAGATATAGTACAGCCTAGAGCTGTCCGAGTGAAGACGTACAGGAGACATACGTAATTTCGTGGTACTACTAACAAAATATTTCTGCCTTTTATTAGAGGTTACTGCTGTACATCTATTGAAAATAAATATTTCACTTGCTGTCCCTATATGTTTATATTAACTGTATAACAGTAACAAGAGTCCACTCTGTTTGACTTCTCTGATGCACTCTGCTCTGTTGAATGTAATTCATATTTCATATGTGTTGGTTTGTTTTATGTTTTTTGAACCCTTAATCTGTTTGGGCTAAAGTTACACGGTTCCCATTTTGAAACCCATGACTGGATTAGCACCTAATTCCATTGAGAAATATTTATTTATATGCCGCACTGAAAATGTGTTGAGATTTAATTTTGTTTTTGCTTTATTTTCCCAGAAAATGGAGGAGCTCTTATATTGTTTTGATACTGTATATATGTTAATGTGTTTGTTTTATTACATGAGGGGGCAATGTTATATTGGATGAATGGATTAATGAATGAACATGTCATCAGTGATGATGATTATTAAAATTCAGGTGTTGGCTTAATCCTGTTTTCCATTATCTATTCATTGGTGCTATTTTTTTTAACTGTACAGTGACGCTTAGGACTTAGAATTATTAAGAATCAGAAATGTTTTTCTTTTCTTGCATACTTTTCACTTGGGTTTCCAATAGCACCCAAACTGCATGTAAAATGTACAGGACAAATATGAAGGTGTCCTTTTCAAGTTGCCTCCTGCTGGCATATGAATTTTTCAGAGAGAGGGAAGGAAGAGAATAGTCCATCCATCCACCCATCCATCCATCTTCTTCCGCTTCATCCGGGGCCGGGTCGCGGGGGCAGCAGTCTGAGCAGGGACACCCAAACTTTCCTCTCCCCGGACACTTCCTCCAGCTCTTCCGCGGGGACCCCAAGGCGTCCCCAGGCCAGCCGAGCGACATGGTCACTCCAGCGTGTCCTGTGTCTTCCTCGGAGCCTCCTCCCGGTGGGACATGCCTGGCCATGCCACCTCCCTAGGGATGCGTCCACGGGGCATCCGATACAGATGGCCGACCCACCTCAGCCTTTCGGCTCAGCTCCTTCTTCACCACGACAGACCGATACAGCGATGCGTCTGTCAATCTCACGCTTCATCCTTCCCTCACTCGTGAACAAGATCCAATGATACTTAAGAGAATAGTTGAGAGCAGAAAAAGAGGAGGAATAAACAGTTTTGGGACGTGCCCTTATAGCTCTCTCTTAAGATATTTGCGGGAAGAGCAGAGAAACATTTTCGAACGCGGCCCAAGTATTCCCGGGAAAATAAACTCCACCCTCAAACGCAATCTCTAGCAGAAGGGTGAACTTGTTTTGTGCTACGGCCCACGCCCGTTCAAGTTATTCCGTGCCAGCGTCTTAGCCGAACAAGTAGTGGAACACAAAACAAACACACTACACACGAAGTTTCCGCCCAACACATTAGACCGACCAATGACAAAGCGTTGCGTTTATCATTATCGTTGAATATTCATGATTTTTCGCGGGCTTTGAGCACCACGTGGTCGTTTCGCGCGAAAAGTGAGACCGGGCAGGAAGAAGTAGTTGCTTGGAAGAAGCAGACACAGACAGACGTGAAACAATGGCGGTGAGTGAAAACGATGAATTCAGTCAGAAATATGCCGTTTTGGGGGTTAATTTAGTCGCCGAAAGAGGTTATGAGATCTGTTTGTGTTTTTTTTCACGTGGGTTGCGTTGCATGTGAAAAATAAAGTTTGACAGTTGCACTTTGTGCTGATGACAACAATGACAGAGGCGGCCACAGTTAATCTCTGAGACATTAACGTTAGCTGGCTTTTGAAAATTGAGTTTATACTGAACTGTTAATGTGTTTCTTAATGTAACGTTATTTGTGATTTGCTGGATTTGGACCGCTAAAGTTTGTTGACATGGCTAGTTACTTTGTTTTGCCTGCCACCTTGCCGTTTAACTGCCATGCGGTTATTGTGCAGTTTATGCTAGCTAACGGCTGAGTTGCATTAATTTAAGTTTACGGCTACTTCAGATTGGATTCCACGATAAATACAAATGACAGAATAAGAGGCAGTTCACTTTAAGAACACACCACAGATAACGTTAACATCCAACCATCCAGAACACTTTGTTCAGTTTTCCTTTTTTTTGCCAGGCAGATAAAGTTTGGTTTTCAGCATAAAATAGGCTGAAATTCTGTTGTAGAAGATGTTGAAGATTTTAATAAGTATATGGTGATTGGTAATCCTAACAGCCACCATTTTCATGGTATTATGTCCTTTTCACATTTCTAATGTTTGTTTAGTTACCAGGGTAATAGCTCTTCTCTCTGGCACCCAGTTGGAACATTTAAAATATTCCTACTTACACATATTGAGTACCAAATGCTTGTGCCATAAAGGGTTTTCAAAAAAGTAGCTGATATCAGAGCCTCTGTATTTGGAGATACTGACTGATGGATTTCAGGTCATCAAGTGGAAAATAAACACACATTATCTAACTTTTAAAAGGACCACCAGCAGCTTAAAATCTTTAGTGACAGAATGATAGCATTTTACAGACTGAATCATATACATATGCACAGTACCTGTTAAATGACAAATTCACAGGTTTTCACTTATTTTCTTCAAAATGGGTATACAGCATTTTGGAAGTGAACTCTTCAATGTCTGAATGAATAATCCTGATCTGTTGCCTCTGATTCTGACAGGATTCCTCAGAGTCATACCACATTGCCACCAGCCCCAGCCGAGGCTCCAGGAGAGGAGACCTGACCTCTAGTCCCGGACGAGACCTGCCCCCCTTCGAGGATGAGTCTGAGGGGCTGCTGGGGGAGGGACCCCTGCCTGGAGAGGAGGAAGAGGAGGGAGATGGAGAGGACCTGATAGGAGATGGGATGGAGAGGTGAGGAGGGAGGGGAGATTGATTTTGAATTTGACCGATTCCGGTCACATTGCTGTTAGTTTGTGTTCATGATCCCATCACTGAGTAGGTCCACCGCATGGTCTGAATGCATAATCTGAGCAATAGGTGGCTCACCATGTGGAGCTGGATAACGTCAAGCTGGGCTAACTCTTGTTTAGGGACTACCGTGCGATCCCAGCGCTGGATCAGTACGAGGCAGAGGGCTTGGACCTGGATGACGAAGAGCTGTCGGAGCTGTCGCCTGGAGCCAGGGCTGCTGCTGAGGAAGCCATGAGGAGGAGGGACAGGGAGCAGGGCAGCGGGCGCCTCAGGAGGGGCCTGCTGTATGGTGAGGAGGAGAGGCAGGCGGATACATGTTATATTTTGATAACCTTTTTATTTTTGAAACATTATCAGTAACGTACATTTTCATCAATGCTGTCGTTCTCCAGACAGCGAAGATGAGGATGACGAGCGCCCGGCAGCTCGGAGAAGGCGATTGGCTGAGCGGGCAGCAGAGGGCGGAGCCGGAGAGGGCGAGGACGAGGAAATGATAGAGAGCATCGAGAACCTGGAAGACATGAAGGTTAGTAATACTATTACTATTAGTATAATACTGATACAAATACGACTGTTAGTACGGTTATTATTACTACTATTCCTATAAAAAACGAATTCATTCTGGTGTGTAATAACAATACTACAGCTGCTCGGCCTCCTCTGATCATAATAATAATGCTAACAACAATTTGATCATAATAAAAGGGAGATGAAAGTCATTTTTCCTGTCTTAAGGTGACAGTGATAAAGCATTATGAATATTTATTTGCCAAAAAAAAACTGACTCACACTTCTTTGTTCTTCTGCAGAGTGCTTTGCTTTTATTGTGCTGTGATACACACACATTTTAAAAGGCTTACCTACACACACACACACACACACACACACACACATCTAGACTGTCTTTAACATTGTCCCGTGTCCCTCCCTGCCTGCAGGGTCACTCGGTCAGGGAGTGGGTGTCCATGGCGGCCCCCAGACTGGAGATCTACCATCGCTTCAAGAACTTCCTCCGGACCCACGTGGACGAGAACGGCCACAACGTCTTCAAGGAGAAGATCAGCGACATGTGCAAAGGTAGCTCAACTCTGCCACTTGGTCTAAATTTCTGTGAAATGAATCAGCATGATCCAAACAGAGGTATCATCTGGATTTCTTTTTATTGTTGTTGTTTTTCATTGACATTAGAAGTATTGCTGACTTGTATCCTAACCTGTCATTCCAGAAAACAAAGAGAGTCTGGTTGTAAACTATGAAGACCTGGCAGCCAGAGAGCATGTCTTGGCCTACTTCCTACCCGAGGCCCCTGCTGAGATGCTCAAGGTGAGTGTACTGCACTTCTGTTTTTGAATCATAATGAACCTCCTATGAGACTGTTAGAATAAAAGCCATTGTCAAATGGCTTTTATGGTCATTAACAAAAGTAAGTAAGAGCCAACCTGTGGTTGATTGTGGTTGGCAGGTTTTTGACGAGGCGGCCAAAGAAGTAGTCCTGGCCATGTACCCTAAATACGACCGCATCGCCCATGAGATCCACGTCCGCATCTGCAACCTGCCACTGGTGGAGGAGCTGCGCTCGCTCAGGTATCACACACTCACACACTTATTTATTTGGGAAGGGTGCAGGCACATGGATTCAATTCTGGGGATTCTTGAGGGTGGACCCTGAGCAGAGTGAGGCGTTGTTTGATTTTACTGATATTTACTTCACTGGTGGTTAACCTAATGGGAAGGTGTATTAGAATGTTCTTACCAGAGGGTTCCCCCTTTAAACCAGTGGCACTGACAGATAACAAAAGTCCTTTCAGATCGCTTTCCAGGAACAAAATGTTTATCAGACAGGGGGTATGTGGTTCTGAACATATGGGGTCCTTCATGAAAATATTGGGATTCTCTGGGATGTAACTCCTGTTAGTAATATCTGTAAACAATTAACTTCTTGTAACCTTCATCTAAAAACTTTATTTTTTTTTTGCAGTGTTTCTCAAATTACTGTCTAAAATGGAGAAAAATCTCCACTTTGTGCAGAATTGCCCAATAAATGGAAAGTGCACTGTAACACACTGTAACAGCAAAGGAACACAAAGCAAATGACCATAGCATGAGTTGCTAAGAACAGACAGGGAGTCAGGTCTGGATCTTTTTCTAAAGTTCTCTTCCCTCCTCCCCAGGCAGCTCCACCTGAACCAGCTGATCCGTACCAGCGGCGTGGTGACCAGCTGCACCGGCGTCCTGCCCCAGCTGGGCATGGTCAAGTACAACTGTAACAAGTGTAACTTTGTTCTGGGGCCCTTCTTCCAGTCCCAGAACCAGGAGGTGAAGCCGGGCTCCTGTCCAGAGTGTCAGTCCCTGGGGCCATTCGAGATCAACATGGAGGAGGTGAGACGAGCGCAGTCCCTCACAGCTTTAGGCTCTCTCTCCTGTCACGTCATAAGCAGCGATCTCCCCATTTGTCTCAGTGAATTAACCAGTCGTCTCCCATCTACAGACAGTATACCAAAACTACCAGCGAATCACCATCCAGGAAAGCCCGGGCAAGGTGGCCGCTGGCCGCCTGCCACGCTCCAAAGACGCCATCCTGCTGGCCGACCTGGTGGACAGCTGCAAGCCGGGAGACGAGATTGTGAGTTGTGTTCAAGAGAAAAGAAAAGAGGAGAAACATCTTTCTCTATAACAGCTTAAATGAAACATTTGAGAAATTTCGCAAAGACCTAGATCATAAACAATATTTAAAGCTATTTCCAAAATACAGATATTGCCACCAAATTGATGTTCTGTTTGGAGTATTTTAGAAGAAAAATGTAAAAAGGTTTATATATAAAACCTGTATCAAATATTATAAACAAGCCACAAACTATTTAGTTATTCACCATAAAGAAACAAAAAATGCGCTTTAAGTTTAAGTCCACTGAGAGGTTTAAATACACCATTTCTTTACATTTTTATTGAGATCGCTAATTTGAATATGTTAATCACAAAATAAATGTTTTTATTCAGCATGTAAAATTTGATTCTGACAGATTAAAATGTGGGGGTTGACTACCCAGGACCCCTAAAGTGTCTGGACTAAAGGGCATTTTTATTCCTGTTTTTATAGTTTCTGGCTTTGAAACAGGGTGTGGAAATCTACAAAATTGCAAACAAAAACAACTCTAAAATATGAGTATAATAACTTATTATATTATTAGACAGATTTTGAATATCGGATAAGTGCAGAAAGTTTTGGTCATGGCAGGCAGTTTGCACCCAATTTTAATAAGTTCCATCAGGGATGTGTTTGATAATTGATGAGTAACTGAGTAAGTGTAGATGTACCAAGTCCCCTCCTGTGCTGAGGGCCCACAAACTCCTCTCCTACGTCTGACTTTCCTGCTGCCGCCCCCCTCCTTCAGGAGCTGACGGGCATCTATCACAACAACTACGACGGCTCTCTGAACATGGCCAACGGCTTCCCCGTGTTCGCCACGGTGATCCTGGCCAACCACATCGCCCGCCGTGACGAGGGCGTCGCCGTGGCCGAGCTGACGGACGAGGACGTCAAGGCCATCGTGGCCCTGTCCAAGGACGAGCGCATCGGAGAGAGGGTGAGTTGGCCCAACATACACACCCTAATTCTTACACCTAATGACTGCATCATGACGAGTGTAAGGGTTTTTTTTAATGACAAGTGACATAGAGATAAGGCTGAAAATTAGTGAAATGGTCTTTGAGGCTGCAGTGCAGACAAAATTATGTTCTCGAATTTCTAGTTAGGTCACACCTTTATGAGATATTACACCATTTCAATTACATAACTATTTTCAGCCTGAAAAAGTTGTAATATTCTTTTGGCTCACTAAACATTAGGGGGTCTTAAACCTTCTAAGCCCAGGAGTCGAATTTTCAGATGTGATGTCATTTTCTGTTTTGTGTGTAGATCTTTGCCAGCATTGGACCCTCCATCTACGGTCACGAGGACATCAAGAGAGGCCTGGCCCTGGCTCTGTTTGGAGGGGAGCCCAAAAATCCAGGTAAGACCACTAGACAAGCAAAATCTGTTCAGTTTAATTTCTGTCTGTTCTGTCTAATTTCCCTTTCCCCTCTTTCTGTTGCATGACTTGTTTTGCTGACTTATATTTTTTTTACCTTGACTGCTTTCTTTGTTGCTTTCTCATACACCTTGTTTTATCTCCAGACATTAGACATTTAGTGGTTAGGTGATTTAATGATTGTAGGCCAATTCATTGAGGACTCTCACATGTACAGCCATGAAAATGTGTGTGTACTCCCAGTGGGGCTGGGAAATCTGGACAAATTGAAATATCATGATATCTTTGACAGAATACCTCTATTGGTATTCTGACAATGCTGCAGGGATTATTCAAAGGGACTATTGGTGCTTTCATAAGATATGTAGAGATTTTTGATAAACAGTCATGTGGATATGATAACCAGGCAGGTAGAGGCAAAGAACAAAATGCTAGAACAGACAAATAATTGCATCCCTTTACTGTTATTCAGCCTTTAAAACTAGGACGTGACAGCACAACATTATAATATCCCAAATTTCAAACAATACTGAATCTCATACAATACCACATGGTTTTACCTCCCAGCCCCTTTGTGCTAAACATGACCCCGACTCCTTCTCTTTAAGGTGGAAAGCATAAGGTGCGTGGAGACATCAACGTCCTGCTGTGTGGAGACCCAGGAACCGCCAAGTCCCAGTTCCTCAAGTACGTACCAGAATCACATGCCCTAAACTACTCCTGACTTTGGATGTAGAAATCTTTCCAAAGCCAGATACACATTTTAAAGACACAGTGAGATTGAAGACAGGTAGGTCTACTGGGCAAGGAAGGTGCTTACCATATACTAGACTCTTAACTCTTTAGATGCTGAGACATACGTAAGTGTTTCAGTCCAAAATGAAACTAAATACTATACTAAAGGTACAGCATTTTACAAAGCGTTATCTTTGAATGAAAAAGAGCTATCACCAGCCTCATAACAACAGCTAAAAAAAGGGAAACCAGAAGTATCAGGGGTAGAAGTAAGAAATTAAATGATAAATAGAGCTGTGATTTAAAATGCTTGTAAACTGAAAAACCAAGTGATCAAACCAAAGAATTACCAAGTGATCCACTAAATCCAAAGACTAATTAATTCAAACAGAGGTAGTTGATAAAGAAAATGAGCTATTTTTATCATTTATCACCGCGTTTTCCATCGTGTATCACATCAACATAATTGCTATGTATCATTTATTCTTTGCCATGTGCGCTTTGTTCATTTTCAGGAAACATCAAATTTTACAATGAAAGCAAAATTGAAGAAACAGTCGGATTTTGCATATGAAACCCTTGGAAATCTGAATTCACAATTTCTTTTCTTGCCTCAGGTATGTGGAGAAGGTGGCGAGCCGGGCGGTGTTCACTACGGGACAGGGAGCCTCAGCTGTCGGTCTGACCGCCTACGTCCAGAGACACCCGGTGAGCCGCGAGTGGACACTGGAAGCCGGAGCGCTGGTGCTGGCCGACCGCGGAGTCTGCCTCATCGATGAGTTTGATAAGGTGAAGACAGCCTGCCAGTCATAATGTGATGTCTTAGCTTTCTTATTGATTCACACACTACTTGTCATGTTTCTTCCTCTTATTTAACCAAATTTTTCTGTGTTGTTGTGTTTTCCTGGTGAGACCCCCCTCCCTGCTGCGCCTCCTACTGGTCTTAGATGAAACACATGAACCCATGGGACACACACAAACACATTCATTTTCACGTCTGACCTCCCTCCCTCAGATGAACGATGCAGACAGGACCAGTATCCACGAGGCCATGGAGCAGCAGAGTATCTCCATCTCCAAAGCCGGAATTGTCACCTCTCTGCAGGCCAGATGCACCGTCATTGCTGCTGCTAACCCTATTGGTAGGTGCACCTCAGTGTTTTCAGTGAAAGCTGGTATGGCACAGCCCTAGGCACTGCCATCCCTGTTGGTGCATGCCAGGGCTTACTGATATATTTTTGGAGTGAAGCTGCAAAAAGTCAAACCTTTGTAGTTTTAAAGGAATATTCTACAACTGTGTTCAGCTCATGTCATATCAGTCTGAATCCAGCCTTGAGTGCTTGTTATCACTCCTCCCGCCCTCACCACTCTGCAGTGTGTGCTGTGTCATAAAGCAGAGGTGCCGTAAATAACCAGATAGCTGTGTTTTTTTCTGGCAGGCGGCAGGTATGACCCCTCCCTGACCTTCTCTGAGAACGTGGACCTGACCGAACCCATCGTGTCGCGTTTCGACGTGCTGTGTGTGGTCCGAGACACCGTGGACCCCGTGCAGGTACACACACATAAACAACCTCTCTTTGATTCACCTTCTACTTGGCTGGAGGGAAAAGAATAAGGTTTTCAGGTAGACAACAGGATTTGTGCATTTAGTGGAAAAGTGAGAACCTTTGGACTCAACTAACTGGCTGCTCACTAATGTCATATCTGATTTGGTCCTGTTTCCAACCAGGATGAGATGCTGGCGCGCTTTGTGGTCGGCTCCCACATCAAGCATCACCCCAGCAACAAGGAAGGGGGCGTGGCCAGCTTGGAGGAAATGGTTCTGCCGAACACATCAGATGTGCCACCCATTCCCCAGGAACTCCTGAAGAAGTACATTATCTATGCTAAGGAGCGGGTATGAACACACACACACACATTCACTCACAGCCTTGTTTAAAGGGTTTTCAGTTGTCAAATGTCATTTTTGGACATCCCTCACTTTGGACATGGACTTTTATACTATAGACCATATAATTTCAGTACTTTTTTTTTTTTTTTTTAAGGAGAGGATTTAAGTCCACGTTGGGTCCTGTTTTTAAAGGATCTTAAAGTAAAAAATGAGTTGTCTTTTCCCCTGAATTGATGCATAGTAGTTTTGAAATGACGTCCTCATATGTAATATTAGGGCTTGTTTCTGTCAAGGTTTTGGGTTTCACGTCTAGCTTGTGTCTTTAAACCAAGTTTATATGCTTGCCTTGAAGGTTTCCCGAGCTGGGAAAAGGTTGGATGTAGTAAAGAAAGCATGACACATTTTTTGCTTAACTTAGCAGTTATTTGATTGTTGTTTTCTCATTTGTGTAGGTCCATCCCAAATTGAACCAGATGGACCAAGACAAAGTGGCTCGCATCTACAGTGACCTCCGCAAAGAGTCTATGGTGAGTCCTCTTAACTCTCTGACCCTCCACATCCGGAAATGTCCAGGTCATTTGCAAACACAAAGCTTTTCTCTGAGCCTCGTACCTTCCAAAGAGCAGGATCTGTGTGAGTTGTGAAACTGGGAAAAGTAACATTGCCCTGCCCCAAAATTCTGTTCAATCAAGGCAGTAAACTAAATTTACCCACAATAAAGGAGCTTAGATAAAAAGATAATGTAGGCAGTATGATCACTGTGATGGATGGAAGTTTCACATCTCTGCAACTTGATTTTTGTACCTTGCTGAAATAAATGGAAACAAGCGACTGCCATGGTATTCTTTGAAAAATGGTTTACAAAACCCATCCATGCTGATTTGCTCCCACTAACAGGCGACAGGCAGCATCCCCATCACGGTCCGTCATATCGAGTCTATGATCCGTATGGCCGAGGCCCACGCTAGGATGCACCTGAGGGACTATGTGCTGGAGGATGACGTCAACATGGCCATCAGGGTCATGCTGGAGAGCTTCATAGACACCCAGAAGTTCAGCGTGATGAGGAGCATGAGGAAGGTGGGTGGCTAGAGTGGATTTTGTGTGCGTGTTTACCTTTCCTGATTGAAATGTTCATGAAGTTAACCCTGTCTCTCGGTTTCTATCCAGACGTTTGCCCGCTACCTGGCGTTCCGTCGCGACAACAACGAGCTGCTGCTCTTCATCCTCAAGCAGCTGGTGGCTGAGCAGGTGGCCTACCAGAGGAACAGATACGGAGCACAGAGCGACACCATCGAGATATCTGAGAAGGACCTGCAGGACAAGGTACATGACAAAATATCAGGATGGTGCTGAGAATTAGTTCAATTTCACTCATATGTCAATAAGTTGAAATTGGCACAATTGAAGGATATATGAGACTCTTCTGATCTAAAGCATAGGGCCTTAAGATGAGAAAGTCTGAGAAGCCCTGACTTAGGATGAGGTAAACACTGCCATCTTGTGGTCGTGGGGAGGTATCACACAGAGAAATGTTGACATACAATTGACATACAGGATAAAAAATACAATGCCAGGAGTGGTATCACATGGCCAGCTGTAGATGTGAGGTTACAGGAGAAGATTAAGAGGCTGAGATACAGAAAGACAGAATGTTTCTGAGTGAAGGCCCACACTTGTAACAGATCTAATCCTCTTCTGTCCTTTCCTTCCCATTCCTCTCCTCTCTTACCTTCTGCCCCCTTTGCCTCGTCTTCAATCATGTCCCCTCCTCCTCCAGGCCCGACAGATCAACATCCACAACCTGTCCGCCTTCTACGACAGTGACCTTTTCCGCTCCAACAAGTTCTCCCACGATGGAAAGAAGAAACTCATCCTGCAGCAGTTCTAGAAACCTTTTAAAAGACGCCTGCGCAGCCCTTCAAAATAGGGTTTCGTGAACTGTTTCAGCACCCGAAGTGGGTCATGGATGGGCCACCTTTTGGCCACCCCCCCACATGTAAAAACAGCGCTTGTGTTTTCATCATATTGGACCAAAATTGTGAAAAGATATAGTTTTTATGTTTGGTTCTAAAGTGGTTGGAAAATATTTAAAGAACACTTGCTTTAGAGGTATAAATGCCAAGATGAGATGTCTGAAACAGGAATAAGTCTGAACTTGCTCTCTTTCACCCAACAGAACTTGGTCAAAGTAGGCTCAGTGCTTTCTGACATTGTTTGCATGTCAAAACATTGTGCACTCCAAAATGTTTCACCCTCAAACGTGTTAGTCTGAGAAAACCTTGAATTCTCTCCTTTACCTTACTGGTTCCAACCCATTCTTTGATATCCGTGGTGGTTTCCGTGGTGGGAAAGGCTGTACATGCAGCACACAAAGTGCTTTGATGTGTTACCCTATTAGTCTTGGAAGTCACTTCACGAATGTCCTGTTTGGTATTACATTGCATCACCACCAAAAAAATGAAGACTTTGATTGGAAGATGAGGGCCACAGTCTGAAAAATAGTCTACATGCTTGCTCTTTAAGGTGACACAAGTCTTTAGTTGAGAAAGTAACACTTGGATGAAGTACCTCCATATTTTAGAGATTTGAATGGTCAACTTCTGGTAACTTCTGAGACTATATTCCTCAGGAAACACAAGAGCGGCTACACTTTTTTCTGGCTCTAGCAAATATCATCTTCCTCTGTCCCACGTCTGTCTGGATCGGCCTTCAGGGTTCAGCTGGTTGTAAATAATTGTACATGTTTGTCTCTGTATTGTTAGAAGATACAAGATTTATTGTTATTGACATAATGCTTCTGTGATGCCTGTCACTAGTCACTGAGAAGATTGAGGACATTCTGTAAACTTGCTGTCTAGATGTTTCTATTTCAAGCCTTTCTGCTTAATGCATCTGATTGTCTATGTTCACAGCATAAATTTAAATTGAAAAGATGTCAGAGATGTCAGATGTCAAAAAGAATTTGTTCTGTGTCTTCTACTGTTGGAACTCATATGATGTTGGTTTCTAGATCTTTGTTATATTAAATATGTTGAATTTGTTAAATATTTGACATTGTCTGTTTACCTCCATGGGGATACTTTTTCAGAACTCTATTCAGATCTCTGAGATACTGGATTGAAGTGTATGTTGAGGATTTTTATGCTGTTTTCGTGCATGAGCATTTATTATCACTCTACCTTTGCAGCACATTTTAACAGTCTTGATTTTTTTGACAAAAATAATGCTGGCTCTGTTATGTAGTCCATTTTCTTATTTCGAACCAAAAACACTTGAATATACAAATTGTGTTCCTGTGACATCTCTCATTTTGTGATTTCCACTTTCAGTAAATGTGAGGGAGAACTTGATTGCAAAATCACTTTCCGACTTCCCATCAAAGTCAGATAATAAATCCTAGCCGCGTTTCAGGGTTGTAGTGGAAGGTTGCCTATAACCGTCTCAACATGGTAGTTGTGTGAATAGTAAGACAACACAAATGCACATGCACATTTATTACATGTTTACAGTTAGCTAGACATACTTAAATATTTATCGAAGCTAAATTTGTTAAATTAATTTGTTAAGGTGCATGACGCCCGTCTTTGTTTACTATTTGACTGAGGGTCCACATTTAAAAACTGGGATTTACAAGGAGCATTGAACGCAGCGCAAAGACTCAAGTAAACATAAGTGCGACATCTGGCGGCCATTTTAGTTTACAACAACGGAGAATCCGCTAACCCTGTTCAGCGTCGGTGCCGCAAATAGCCTCGTTTGACTGGCTGCAGCTCCGTTCAGACGGCCGCGCTCCACCTCCACAGGCGGTCTGTTTCTCCACACCGACACCGCAGACAGTTTTGGGGGCCCAAAGACAGGCGGGGAGACGGACAGCTACCATGAGGACGGCGTTTTCTTGACGGCTTCCATTCAAATCTCCAACCATCTGCAGCTGAAATCTCTATAATCTTCATTCACAGCCGAGAGGATGCCCACTGCAGCAGATATGCCAGGCCTGTTTCACATCACACTGATTGGTGAGTGTTTCTATACTCTATTTATTTATCCATCTATAATAATAGTGAAAATAACTTCCTGGATCCTGGAGAAATCCTATGCAAATATCAGAAAAAACGTAGGGATATTATAGAGATACCATAGGAGACTAAAGAATACAAAATGCCATGTAAAGTCACAGCTGAGCACCACAGACTTCAAGTCCCTGTAGAAACATTACAGTGCTTCTTCGTGCCGTTACAGTGCTGCGGTATTATTTATCTCCCTTGTCAGGGTGTAGCTTGTAACTCCAGTCACAACGTGAAAGCATGCAGGGAAATTCATTTTATGAACCTGTTCAGCTTTCTGCGAAGTAGATGGGTGGATGTGGGTGGCGCGCAGTGCACGTAAATCAGCGGACACACACACACACACACACACTGCAGTGTCTCACTGCTGCTGTCACACAAACACACCGGGACCTGGTGCTCTGCGCGGACATGTGGAACAACAACAGCAACTCTAGTCATCATCATCATCATCATCATCACAATATGAGTTAGGTTTCAATGGAATGATTTTGTTTATTATATATTTATCAGTATATGAACTCGAGCATAAGCTGTTTTGCAGAAGTCATGGCTTATATGTAATCATCATCATCATCATCATCATCATCTGTATGTCTTGTATGAGATTAATTGTTAATCATTATTATTTGTAGTAGTAATCATTTGATGAACCAAAATACTGTGAGCAGTTCTTACATGAAGTCATACCTTATACAGACATATGATAATCATCATCATCATCATCATCATCATCATCACCATCCTTATTGTCAGCACAACAACATTAAATGAGATCATTTTCATTTGAATTATATTGCTGAGTAATTTATCAGTGGATCAACTGAACATCATCAGCTACTCTCCTGCCTTGCTTTGTATAGTTGTCACCATGATGATGATGATCATCATCATCATCATCATCATCACAATGTTATATGTGATATTTTTCATTTTTTGATTCTGTTGTTGCGGCCATGGAAACTTACAAACCACATTTTGGTGAGTCTGTACTTGTCATCGTCTCTCCATGAAAGCAGCAAAGGGCTGATCAAACATCTCCTGTTTATTTGGGAAAGTGAAAAATGACAGGCCAGCTCTCTCTCTTGAGCTCTTTCTGTTTCTCTTTCTCCTCTCTCCTTCCGGGATCACCTTCTTTCTCCTCTGCCTCTGTCTCTCTTGTCATTTTCTGTCTCACTCTTCTGATCCCTTTCTCT
>OMLF01036849.1:31965-64795 GCA_900302615.1 Holocentrus rufus | reverse complement strand
TAAATGCATTATTATTTTATTTATTTATTATTTATTTTATTTTTATTGTTTTTTTTTGTTTTTTTTTTTGGTCTGTTTTTTGTCTTGTAATATGAAGCACTTTGGGCTGCATTTTTGTATGAGGGGTGCTATATAAATAAAGTTGCAGAGTTAAGTTGAGTTACAGACTAATGTCACAGTCACACCTCTGTCTCTAAGATAACAGGACAGATTACTAAAGCTAATAATAATACCAATTATAACTAATTCTAATGATTATAATACTTCCATAACTAAACCTAAAATACCTGTACATCCTGTTATTCAGCGGAGTCTTCAAGCTATTTAGACTTCACGGACAAAACGTCAGAAAGTCTGAAGTCAAAGTTTTCATGCATTTTTCTGATGTGGTTAACTCAAACACGGTGTGGAGCTGTAGATGGAAGTGCGCACCAAATGACAAACGTCGAGTAAGTGTAAAATTTGAAAAAGTCATCTTGGGTCACTCCGAGAAGCCTGAATTCTTTTGGGGGCCAAAATCATGCTGTGTCAAATTCCTGTAGCCCATACAATATCCAGCCGGCTTCACAGGCGTCTGGGTTAGCAAACATGAGTGCTTTAGTGCTTTTGTTCCGTAATGTCAGACTGTACCGAGGGAAGTGACCTCAGATCAGCCTCGACAAAAGCGACACAATGCCTGTGCAGCTTTCACTTTGGTAATGGGCGGCTTCGCTGGAGCTGATGTCAGTGTGCGCGGGAGGAGTCTGGAGCAGAAGTGTGCTATTTCAAATGCTACGGCAGCATCAGTGTGTGTATATGTGCGTGCGTGCGTGTGTGTGTGTGTGGTCTGTCTAGTTTTTGAAGTCTGAAAGAGCAATAGTTGAAAAGATGACATGTTACGACTGAGTGTGTGAGCATGCGCGTGTGCGTGTTTGTGTGTGTGTATGTGTCTGTGTGTGTTCAAGAGTGCGTGAAGACTTTCAGTTGGGGAATCATTCCTGAAATGAAAGGCAACGTCGCGAATGATGAAATTCTTTCATGCAAGGTGCAAGACAGGCTGATGTTCGGTCTATTGGTCCAGTTGGTCATATTTAACAGATGAGATGTGCAGGGAATCAATGGGAATGAATGGGGGATCAGACACGCAGGCCAGGCTCTGATCTGACGCCTTAAAACCTCCAGATGAACAGAAAGCAGCCGCCACTCATTTAGCCAGGAATGGATGTGTGAGAAGCCGAAAAGCAGAGGCCGAGAGACAAAGAAACAGAGAGAGAGAGAGAGAGAAAGTTCGTTTGACTTCATTGTCTGAATGTTTTGTTGAGAAATAAACAGAAGTAGTGCTAGTATCTTTGCAGGGGAGCTGAGTTCACACACACACACACGGCAAACTGAACTGTGTTAAAATTGAGAGAGACAGAGACAGAAAGAGAGAGATAGAGATCCATCCAAACAGACAGAGAGAGTGTGTGTGTGAGGGAGGGAGCGAGCGGGAGTTGAAGAGTTTTCCATCTCGAAGTCATCCCCGCATGGCGTCTGGTCTGTAATCACAGCGACGAGGTGTTGATGAGAACAGCAGGAACTCCTCAGAGGAAATCAGTTCTTTAACGTCACCCAGAAATGCCAAGCTCTGAATGAGCTCTTGATTTATACATATTATGCCAGAGATGCCTTGATTTGGGGGTGTTTTTGCAGAAGTTTTTTTTTCTGAAATGCATAGGCATCTAGCTCTGGCAAGTCTATGACTCACCTTAGAGAAAGCTGAGCCTTAAACTTCTGACTGGCTTAGTGGATTGTAATGCTACACTGCCTTCATTAAAAGGTCATCTTCATTGTTAAAAATGTGAAATTTGCTTTTTGGGGCTTCATCAGGAGGAAGATATAGAAATATAGTCAAAAAAAAAGTGCTGCAGAGGGCAGACATTTTCTAATATATCATGATAACTATACCTACCTGGGTGCTTGCAGGTTACGGATAAAGCTATGGACACACCAGAGGACCTTCCCTAGGATTTTCAGTCTTTGCCCTCATTTGCATAGTCTTAGAAGTTTCCTGAGAGACTTAAGGAACTCACAGGAGAAACGTCCTCTGGAGTGACACCGCAGCAATGCAGTTTCAGCACAGTTTCCACGCTCCTAGGACTCGCTGGGACTCTTAAAACATAATTCCAGTATTTTTAAACCGGGGCCCTATTTTCCCATCTTTTTCAGTCTCAGTGATTAATTGGGACACAATGTTTTTTGGAATTGGTCTAATATTGACAGACTCAGATTGTTATTATGGGAGATGACAATATTATCAAATGTTTGACCCTATTAATAATTTAAGCCCAAAAGCATGGAAAGTGGAGCCAAGGTTTAAAAATACCAGCAATTATCCATTAAGACCAAAGTAAGCATGTTTAGTCTTGTCTAAAGTCCTAAGGCGGGGTGGCCGTTACAATCTGACACCCTGTAGGACAGACATCAGTAATTGTTAAGTGTGCCATACTCTGCAACTTGTCGACTGTGTCCTCAGATGATCTTGCTAATATTTTAACAGTCTCTCTTTATGCAGATAAGGTAAAGTAAGGTACTAGCTTTGCTAGGATTAAGGGTATGCTATGGTAAGGAGCTTAGGGTTTGGGTTTTGTCAGGTCAGGCTTTGATGTGTTCTGTAATATTACAGTATATATATATCTTTTTATATAAGATTTTTTTTTTCTTTTTTTTTTGGTATTACTGTTTTATTTGTCCATGACAGTGTAGATAGTAAGGAAAAACAGGGAGAGAGAAGGGACATGCAGCAAAGTGCACGGGTCGGAGTGACATGTGGTATGAGCTCTACATGGCTCCCGGAGCGCCTCGCAGTATTACAACATGATAAGCTTCATTATATTATATTATGTATGTGCACACTTAAAAATGTATCAAATGGTTGCTATATCCAATTGTAAAAACTCAGTTCATCATATATTGGCCTGTACAGTGCAGCTTAATGTTTACATTTTATTCTAACCCAGAGCCCACGGTCCTGATGCCATGATCCTGGTGGACGGCCAACCGCTGCAGTCCAACGGAGAGCTGGGCCTTTCCCAGATGCTGCACATCGCCACCCAGATCGCCTCAGGCATGGTCTACCTGGCCTCCCAGCACTTTGTCCACCGGGACCTGGCAACCCGCAATTGCCTGGTGGGCAACGGCCTGCTGGTGAAGATCGGAGACTTCGGCATGTCCAGGGACATTTACAGCACCGACTACTACAGGGTAAGGCTTCGGCAGAAACCTCTCTTCACAGCACTGCCTTGTTTTGCGTGTAATTTGCCATCAAACGGGTGTGCTGTGGCATGTTTCCCAACAGCGCTGAGAGCTCAGCAGGTTTTTCAGAGCTCAGACCACTGAGCGCTAGAGGTTGAAACAATTCCAGCTTTTATCACACTTCAAATGGGTTTTCAATAGTCCCTTTGCCTGAAGGCTGTGTTAAGAGGATAAACCAGTCAATAATAACAGACTGTCCCACCTTACCTTCTGGTTTGTAAAAGTGGGCACTAACCTTCACTATGCTTCTCCTCCTGCATTTTAACCTCAGGCAGAGATGGTGTAAGCGTTGCTAGATACTGTACCGTAGTGGCTGATCTGGTGCACACATGAAACAGAAACTACTCATCACAAGAAGATGAAATGTATTTCTGGATGTTGTACTTTTGGCTCCGGCGTAGTTATGTCAAAATGAACCTTCAGTGTTTTAGTCAAAGATATCTGAAACAATAGGCTGCATTTCACTACTTTTCCATTTCCAAGACATTGAGAACAGACTGGTTGTGAACATGGTTGAACCTGAAAATATTAACAGAATAGAAACTCAGCTTCTTCCTCGCCTTAGGCGCTGTAACTAAAGAGAGTTGTCTCAGGGTTGAAGGCTTCTGCAGCCTCCTCTGTCTCCTCTCCTTTGTTCATTTTTTGTTTTCTCCCCCTTTTCTAAGGATTGTTGACAATCCTCCCTGGCCAGTGCTTTCCCAGTTTCCCCATGCCAGCCCTTTGACATTCGGGCTGGGAGGCGAGGATAGAGAGGTTTAGCAGTGTGGTAGGAGATCAGCCTGCTGAGCCTCCAGCCCGATGCTTAGACTCTGGTTTATATGGCTCCTGATTCATGTCTTCTCTACTGTTTAACATGATTAGCGACTCTGAACGCTGCAAACCAGGCGGCAACTGCTGGGCTGGAGAATTTTGCATTTGCTAACTGAGTAAGTAGATGCTGTAGAGTGATGGCTGCCGCAGATCTGGACAGATTAAACAGTCTGGGCTTCTGGAATGACTTTAGGTGCGCTTGATTTGGTTTTCACAGCGTGACAGCTGGGCCACAGTTTGGACTTTGCTAGGGGCAATGCCAGCAATTATGAGGTACTAGCCTGCTGGGTATGCAACTCAGCACGCGTAAGATCATTTGTATTAAAAAAAAAAAATGAGTGTGATGTCTTAAGTGTTTCATACATGGTTCCTCAATGCTGTATAGTGGGTATATCATTCAAATGTTCTTTTTTTTAAAACCTAAAATCTCTTTAAATCTTGGCTGAGAGTGTGTGTGTGTGTATGTTTTGTGGTGGGGGTTGGTGGCCTGGATGAGTGTGTGTCAGTATAACTGATCCTCGTGTCTATTTTGGCGCCCAAATCCCCTGCCGGGAAGATGTGGAGAAATAAAGCAAATTTGAAAAGACTAGATCAACTCTCTCCCAACCTTCTGTAACTTCTGTCAAGGTGCCTGTGTGGAAATCACTAAACCCCCAGCTGCTCTCTCTTTCGGGGACAAAAAGAAAAAAAAAAGAAAAGCACCATGGGCTCAGGTGCTCCAGTAGAGCTGCTCAGTAACTAACAGCAGAAGACTGTGGTCACACTGGACAGCATGATGAAAGGTCCACCTTAGTAAACCTCCCTTGCATAATAAAGGATGTTACAACAGCAGAATTTGGGATATAAATACCAGTGAAATTCCACAATTCTTGACACCTTACCACAGCAAAAATCCCATTTAGCACACACTTCTGCTTTCAAAAACTTTGCATACACATTATTAAGTAAACAAACTGTATTTCAAGTAACTGTCAACCAAACTGGTCCGACTTATTATGGGGAGTCATCAGTTTATACCATCATGTAAAAGCCAGGCAACCACCAAAATGATGGAAACAAGTTTTTTTTGTAGTACAAAGTTTGTTGTAACTGCGCTTTTATTGTGCGAATGACATCACCATCATCACTCATCAAAACACAAATGTGATTTTATCGTGAATAGGGACATTAAAACGGAGAGAGCAGCTGATTTGAATGTGTGTGTGAGACCTCAAATTGTGTCAAAACTGCCAATGCTATAAACATTAGTATGGGTATCATTTTCAAAACTTTGGCATCGACTTGGTACCCAAGTATCGACTCATGTGACATCCCTAAAACCGAGCGTATCTTTCAAGTCCTGTCCCGAAGAACGGTTCATCTTATTGCCTTTGAAGACTAAGTCACAGCTGATTCAGTCGACAAACACCGCTCTGCTGGAAGATGAAATGGATCAGTAGATTGTACTTGTCGGAACAATTACAAGCCCAATATATAACGGGCGTGCGTTCTGGCTGTCCAGTCAGGAGGAAGACAGCGAGAGCAGCAGGAAGAGGCTTAAACAGATAAAAGAACTGACACGCCAACAGTGAGGAGCCGTGTGGGCTGCTGCTTTTGTTTGTGTTTGTTTATCCATGTGTGTGTGTTTGCTCATTGATTACATGTGAGCGAAAAATGTCACATTTATCAATAAATCTCTTTTAATTACATTTTTAGACGCAAGAGCATGTTTTTGTAAACACAGGAGCATTTTATGAACCAGAGCATTTTTTTTTGTGTGTACATGTGTGTCAAATCCAATTTATCAAAGTACCTTTAACAAGCAGTTGTAGCCTACATACAATTGGTTCTGGAAATACATATAACGGATGAATTCCCTTTTCTCCTGTATTATTTGGGGGAGAGCCACAGCAAACGAGCGGGAGGGAGCTGTCAGTCCAACATCGCCTCTTTCTGTCAAACTCAGCGGTGAATTTATCGCGGAAATTTCTATTGACTCAACAAATAGGTTTTCCAGCCGCGCAACAAGCTGCCCAGTTTCGCTGATGAGACTGCCCATTATAGTCGAGCATCCTCTGCAGTGGGTGTCACATGCAAACATACAAACGCTCTCACACACACACACACAGCATAATGAGGAGGGGGAGAATAGTACTTGTGAATTTGTATATTGTGTTAGGCCGACACCATGAGAGCTGGTTTGTAAAAACAAGGCCAATGTCACTGTATGAAGTTAACATCCCAGGGTGATGTTTGTGTGTGTGTGTGTGTGTGTGGGCAAGCACACCACCCACATCAGAAACACCAACTACAGAGTATCCTAGGGTCCCTCACCCTGGCCTGTAGTGTGCATGTTTGTGTGTTTGTGTGTGTTTGTGTGCCTTGTGTGGAGCTGCATGCTGCTGTTTGCTGCGTGGTTGTGATAGCATCGCTGCCCGCCTACACAGAGGAATATTGACAGAGCCCAGAGATAAGGAGCTCCTAACAGTATTGGACACTTTCCCTGTGTTGAGTGATTATAAATAGCAGCGCCCTGCCAAGAACACAATCCTCCCATCGCTGACTAGTCATACTGACGCTCGCTGCCCTCTGGGACTCCCGAGACACTTTGCAGCAGGAGGAAACAACTTCAAGAGAGAGATGAATATTGTCCTAAATCACATCCATCCATCTCTCATACCTTCCTGCTCAACCAGCTCTGAAAAAAAAAAACGCCTGTGTCATTTCAAAAGAGAATTGTGCAGAGCGTGTACACACACAGCGGCTCCAATGCATACAATGTAGGTGTTTTATACCACTGCTCTACATTACACCAGGAAATGATATTTGAGTTGGGAGATTGAAGTCCTGAATTATGCATGCTCAGGTAGGAAATGGAAGTGAAGACTGCAGCTACCTATGCTTTAAAGGTACAATAAATAAGAAACCAATTTGAAATAAATTAGATAAATAAAGAAGTGATAATAAACCGTGAGGTGGCCTGATATAGGGAATTAATTAACGAGGTGGAGGCGAAAAATACCATGATGCATAGCACAAGTCCATAAATTCCCTATGTCTGGACACCTCAAAGTAGGCTCTCCCAGTTAAACCATGGTCACTTGTCAACAATTTAAAAATAAGGACGGTTAATTATTTTAAGAAGTAATATGCTCTGGAGAAGAAAAACAAACAAAAATCTGCCTGCACTATTCCTTTGTGTGAGACTAAACAGCTTAGCAACAGTGACACTATCAGCTGTCGAACGTTATCCAGCCATGGCATTGTGGGTCTGCCAAAATTGATTAAATACATATCTATACAAAAATGGCTCACCTAGCTCTGTATTAGCATTACATCAATTTTAACTGCTGAAATAATCACAAGAATAGAATAAATTTTATAAACAGGGCAATGTGGTCGCCAATGGCTAATGTACTTATCTTAATGTAATAGTGCAGCCCTTAGGTTATTGTCATTATGATTAGCTATAGCAAGTTCTATATGAGCTGAATGTGTTAGTGAGCACTGATATTAAACATGTTTGAAGGGGCTCAAAATGCAGTTTTGAGACCCAGACCCCCTCCAGCCTGACAGATTCGCGAATTGACAGTGGTCATGGTGTAAATAACAATGAATCACTGAAATCATGGATTAAATACAGTTCTTTTTTCACCAGCGGATGATAGGTTTCTTTGCATTGTCTGTACACTTTGAAATTACCACTAAACAGGGTCATACACAGCCTATTTACTTGACTAAACACAATTGGGTTTCATTTCTTTTGACAGTTGGTTTTCTGGTATCCTCTATGTCATGCTGCCCATTTATAGTTGCAGTGCTTTCATTACTTGTGTTCACTCAGTAATAGGCTGGTCTGACAGCTTCGTGTCCGTATTTTCGTTGTTAAATTGGTCTTGATTTCTTTGCAGGTAGCAATAAAAAGGTTTTGAAAAGACTTGTAAGTCTTGATTTTGTGAAACCTGCAGATGCCCCTTCATGTTAGACTCTGGTTCTTTTTGGACTAGAGGGGTGTTCTGTGAAGCAAGATTGTGGTTAACCAGCTAACTTTAGTTTTAAGTCTTGTTTACCTTTAACCTGTCCCTTAGACATAGGTGCTTGGATGGAGAAAAGGTTCGTAGGGCAAGATCATTCAGAAACAGGCACAATTTGCTGGATTTTTCTGATGATGATATTGATTTTCAGCCTATAATCCATTCATGAAAACAATAGTGAAGGCGCAGAAAGTACTTACTACTTCGGATGAGATTTCTGTGTTTAATTTGAATTTGCTTCAAAGTGTGCCTGACACTGCTGGGATTACAAGTGACATCAACAGTGTTGAGAAAAATCCTTGTAGGGTATTTATCGCAGATGATATTCAATCAAGATCATTTCACCGAAAACAACTTTGATTAAGTCATGATAAAATAGGACAGTGTATCGAAAAGAAGAAACCACAGGCACACACACATTTTGGATGGTTGCCTTGATGGTGGAGTGGTGACAGGTCTCTTGTGTGTGAAGTGTACGAATTAACATTAGTGTGATTGCTTAAGCTGTCAATATTTTAAACATGCTGAAGGCTATCAAGTTTACTGCTAGAATATGCAATTGCCATGGTATAGATAAACTGTCAGGCATTAATGAAAGTGGATTACGTGTTAAGGTAAAATGAATTAACTCACACATATGCAATTCTCTGCCAGATTTCTTCTCTGACCTTGGCTGTGCTGACACTGTGGCTTTAGTCACAGTTTAAATTCATCATATCCCGCAACAATTTTTTTCTGCTCCTTTGACGTGAAGCGTGGGGTAGGGCTCTTCATTTTTTGGGCTACTGTTATAGGCTCATCATCATAGACAATGCCCCTTTTATGTGATTGCAAACAGAGTTGGATTTTAGAGCTGACAACAATTAGAGTGATACTGATTAATCCTGAATGTGTGATTTTGTCATGCTAGCTAACGCGAAGAAAGTCCCACTATGTCATGTTCTGCTTGATTTGTAGTACACCACTCTTCAAAACAGCTCATCACGGCCGAATTGCCAAAAAATATTTAGGTTCTTCTCAGAGGGTGAAATGTGGAGTCTTATATTCTCTGCCTTTTTGTTAAAGTATATAAAAAATATTCCCACTTTCCTGCAGTGGCTTCAAAAATTTTACAAGTAGAGGGGCTAACAGCTAATCCCTAACACTGAAAAGGACCCCTAGAGTTAAACTGTTCTTTGAAATATGGTCAGTGAAATAAGGAAGTTCTTGCATTCTTTGCCACTTTGTGTTTCTGTAACAATAAACCCTTCATTATATTGTGGGACATTTTGTCTATGTCAATGTTTTCATTTAGCCATGGTCGGGTTTTGGTCTTCATCTGAATGAGTGGCACTGTGTCTGAACGTAAATGTATTTTCCCCCATTTTCACCCAATTTAATATGCTCAGTTCCAAATATTTATGCTAATCCTTCTTGCTGTCACCCACCCTTGCTGGCCTGGAGAAGATGCTGACTACCACAGGCTACCTTGAGAAGGTCCCTGGAGAATGGCACAGATTCACACCCGGCAGTTTCACTCGCAGGATTGGAAACATTGTTAGCCGAACCTTAACCCTAATCCTCAGGTGAACGATTGCGGGGCAAGGTTACATGTGTTACTCCTCCCAGATATAACTGCATCCCAAGTTCCAGGATGCTGAGGAGGGGACTTGGCTGCCTCCGATACATGTGGAGTTGCCAGAGACTTCTGTTCACCTGACAGTGGAGGAGGGCGTTCACCGAGAGAGCATAACATGCGCAGAGGTTCACGCCATCTCCCCCAACACCCCCAGTTCCCGCTGAACACGTGCTCCGACCAACCAGTAGGAGTCACTAGTGTAGCGACAGGGACACGCTCCCTCACTGGCTTCGCATCCACGAACACAGCCAATTGCGCTTGTAAGGATGCTGGGCCAAGCCGGAGGCACCTGCCAGGTCTCCGCGGTGATGGGCAGGTGATCTTACCCCTGCACCACCTGGACACCCCAGGATGGTGGTGCTTAAAAAGAACATGCATTTTTTTTTATTTACCTAGTCTACTTTCCCTGAATAAAAATTACAAAAAATAGCAATGGTATTAATATGTATGCTTAAACAGTTGCTTAGGTAATACCAATAGTTTTGAAGAAGGAATCTGTATTTTTGAATTATTGACAAATGACTGTCAAGTAAAGGCGATGTAATGATTCAGATTCAAGGACCTGGTGTTCTTTGTGGCTCTGCCAGGAAGCCTCTGCTTACCTGTACTAGATGATCTGCTTTGAAGAAAAATGGTCCTCAGGTTTCCCCTGATTCAAGGATCAAACAGACGTTCCTTTGCTGCATTATTTATCAAGCACGAGGAGCCCCCTCAAAACTGTGTGTAGAGCTGTGGTGATGAGTACACAGGCCACATTTATTAAGGCTAGGTGAGGGGGTGAAGAAAATCCCTTCTGCCCCTCTGCTTGGTTCTCCTAGCACTTCTGTTTTACACGATCATTCCCTTGTGCCATAATAACTCGAGGAACTGAAGGTTATTCTGCTGTTAACCTTCATCGAAATCTCTCTGGAAGAGAGTCAGATAAATGAGTAAAATGTAAATGGTGGTTGTGGTAAATCTGCATTCTTTGACTTGTTGCAGTACTATACTGTGTACTTTTTTTTTGCGTATATCATTTGTCCTCTTCTGATGCATCTGGAGTGTTCCAAGGGTGTTCCCATTTGCTGTGCACTTGTAATTTCTGCAAGAAATAGCTGTGTATTTAAACTATTCATGTGTAAATAAAAAATATCATGGTGGCTGGGTGGCTCAGGGGTTATAGAGACGGCATGGTAACAGAAAGGTGACAAGATAAATCTCTGCAACCACCATGCATCCATCCTTTTGAAGTGTCCTTGAGCAAGACACTTGAACAGTACTTGTCCACTCATTGTATTGAGTGAATTGCTCTGGATTAAAGCATCAAACGCTTTAATCTAAATGCTGTACATTTGAATGTAGCATCTTGCATGGCACGTGTGGAGACGTAGTGTTTGTGTGTGTGTGTGTGTGTGTGTGTGTGTGTTTGGGTGGGGTGTACGAGTGTGTGTGACAGAAACTTTCACCACCCACTAGCATGCAGCAGACGGAGTAGATAGCACTTTATCTCCACTTGGCAGCACCTCAGCAGGTAGGAACCTAATGGACATCATAGCCTCTAAAAGTGAATTTGTGTTCGCTGCCATTTGAGCTGGGAGAGCAGAGATAGCGGTGGGGTAAGAGTAGAGAGAGAGTGTGTCTAGATGGTTATCGGGGCCCTTTAAGACGTCTGGGGCCTCCCAGAGCTCCCTGCAGGCCACAGAGCGCCCATCGAAGAGCCCAACTGGGCCAGTAATCCATCCCCTGCCATGCTGCTGTGCTCTCCATGCCGTTAATCCAATCACTCCCCTGCCACGGTGGGACAGGCAGGGCACTAATCCAGTTTACACACCAAAAAAAAAAAAAAAAAAAAAAAAAAAAAAAAGCCTCAGACTCATTCCTCGTCCCTGTAGAGTAGTGCCAGCTTCTCGATGTGACATTGAGTGGGAAAGATGAGGATAATTACAGGGGCAATTATTTTATTTTTATTATGTGTTTAGCTTTTTTTCCCCCTTCCCCTACAATGCCAGCTACAGTGATTGCCATAGCCTTGTCGCAAAAACCCAAGGTGATAGCATATGATCATTTGGGAAACAGAGCGTCAGCCAGTTTTAATACCCCTCTCTACAGCAGCGCCTGGATCATTAGTATGCATCTGAGGAGGTTTAGCCTTGCGTGCAGTGGGCAGGGTGGACCTCAGATAAGTCATTTAGACTAACAGGAACTTAATTAATTTTGTTTAATCTTTCTAAAGCTCCACAGGGGGACGAATAGGTATACAGCCCCTTGCCGGCTCCCTCACCTCACTTCCAGCCCACCTAGCTTGGCTCAGCTCAGAGGTTTTACACAGAGGGGCAAGTGGTCTCGGCATCAATATTAGCTTAATGTTGTGTACAATGCTGAAACATGCCATGTCTAATGAGCGCGGGTGGCGTATAAGTCAAATACTATGACTGTGACCTGTGTTCAATTAGCTATTAGCTTGCAGTAAGACCCTGGCGAATGAGTTTGAAGAAACAGCAGAAGAAAACTCCTTCTGCCAGCCCTCCTGACAGCACAAAACTCCCTCAGGGGCTGATGTGCCGATAAAGACTAGAGTGGTATTATGGATCAAGATGTGGCGAAAGGACACCTAATGTCTTATCGAAACCACACTCCCAATTTAAGTTCACCTTAATTACTGTTTTGTTCTATGTCCAGTCTCGATAAAGGTTAACGTCAGCAGCTTCGATTGTCTTCCAAGGTCTTGGTAGATCTCACTTGTTTAAGTTTGGACTGGGAGAGGTGGAGTCATTTGGACGCTTTTGTCTTTTAGTTTCTCTCAGTACCTCAGATGGCCCTGGGGGGAGTGAAGGTTGGAGAATCAGGCACTTCATTCAAAAATCTGCCAATATGTTGAGATAATTTCACTGTCAGTGAAGTCCTTGTTTAAAGGATTATCTGAAATCAAGTTACCTTGGCACTAATGGAGTGAGAAAGTAATTGTACCATATTAAATAATCTTGCTCCGCCAGCATTGTTTTCATATGCTTTAAAAAGTTAAAGACTGACTGCAGGATTAAATGACTTGTGTAGATAGACCTTTTACTCAACTAAAAGCTGAATTGAAGTGAAATGATGCCTTCTGTTTACATTGCTAAAACAAGGGGTGGAGAGCCTGGCAGTTGATGGACTGTGATTTTGATTTACAGTCAGCATATGGGTGTTGTTGTAGAAAATGGTCTCTAATGGTCTCTTTGACCTCCAGGCCTTGTGTATAAATATTGAATTGTGTTAAATGAAACGTAGGCATACAGCCTCATGATACCACTGTACAGTAGACGCTTTACTCTGCACAGCACTCTGACTTTTTCACTTTACACTATACACAAGGGACACATTGGGCAATTAAGAGAACTTAATACCTGGGGTTAAATTCCCCACAATATAGGTGGAATGAACTGTGAACTGTTTATGAGGGCGTCCTTCAAGGAACCTTCTGGGGTTCCCTTATGTTTGCATTAAGGATGGCCCATAGCAGTTCCTCAAAGCTGTTTTAGTTTTTAGAGTGCATTTTACCTCAGATTACACTTCATTGACTCTTGCAGCCCTCAGGACTTGGGAGAACGTTACAGATGAAGGACAAGTAAAGACGAACAGGCAGGGCCCCCATACTCAGCGAGGAAATTTGATGAAGTGTACAAACTGGAGGACGTTCTGAATAAATGCCCTGAAAGGAGCAGCCTTTTGGCAGATTGACAAATCTCATGTTTCTTTAAAACATCCAGAAGATTCATCTGCTGCATCAAGCCGAGAAGCTGAGATTGTGTTTGACTTTCAAAGGAAGTGTGCAATGAGCACAGTACAGAGCTGGGAGGTAATTAGCAAGACTTCAGTTGATTTTCGATACTTAAAATGCCACACAGTGCTCACAGCTGAAGGCACACAGATGTTGGAGCTGGTAAATGAAGTTGGGAGAAGAGCTTATTATGATTAAATGAATCTGATTGTGTTTTGACCCCGAGGTATAGAACAGTGGAATCACGTGGGACTGAATGCAGCTATGAGCTATACTGAGAGGATGTCCTTAATGATGTTTTGTGGAGTTTTGTTTTATGTGTGTGTATTGTATTTGATTTGTTGGATGAATTTGTTTTGTCTTTATCCATGGAAAATGGGCTCATCTATGTATACACCAGAGTGTAACTTTCCTGAGTAGTTGAGATGTTTTGGATGGATGCATTTTACGCTGCACGAGTCCTTCCTCTGGCTTAGCGATGAAACCCCCAAAGAGGCCTATAAACCATCTTAAAAAAAGGAAAAAAATAGAAGAGAAATAAAAATTTGAAGATAAAAGGCAAAGTCCAAACCTGAATCAGATAACAGCAACTAAATCACAGTAAGAATCAACGGGGAGGAAAATGGTAGAACAACAAAATGCATAAAAGTAAAGGAAAGAAAATCACTTTGCCTTGTTGTACAGAGGAAGAAGCTTCCTGTCAGGGGATTCTGTTCCACGCCTACCTGCTAATATAATACTATATAAAAACCACCAATATAAAACCACCTAAGGTTATGAAAAAGGCAGACAAGACATTCCATCTGCATCTATCCTGCATTAGTACTGCAGATACAATAATTGCTGATTGTTATGCAGTAGAATTCAATTATTTCATTATAACACAAAACTGAACTGCACACCACAACTTCAGTGCACCACTATGGACAATAACACTCCACTGCTGGCATCCAGCACCTGCACCTGCTATCATGCAGTCAATTTGTATGTACTTATCTCTAATTTGTCCGTTTAATTATATATTTATACTGATATTCTGTTTATACCATCCCAACTCATGTGTGCAGCTTTTTTTTTCTTTCCTTGCAGTATTAAAAACACTCAGCGTCCAGTGCAATATTCTCTACTTATTTAATATAGCTTTCTGTTAATGTAATCAGTCAGGCTTTAACAGAAGTCATTTGTGTACTGCATAGAAAAGAGAATTTTCTCACATTTGTATTTTTAGTTTTTATATATAGTAAACTATTTTAATATTTTTGTGTTGTTATATTTAGTGTGACCTACATGAGGAACCCAGCCCATCAGATCCCTTGTCTGCAAATTAACTTGGACATTGCAATTGATTCAGATGCAGATTTTGACTCTGATTAGTGTCTCTCAACCAAGTACTACCAGATAGCTCCTTTTAATTTCAAACAGTTCCTCCCTTGGGGATTAAAGCAAAGTGCAGCAGTAGTTCACCATGCGGTAATAAGTGGGCCATCTACAGTAGCTATACAGGCCCGTCCATCACAGGCCCTGGATCAAATCATGGCCCCATGTTATTTACATTTTCAGTCAATATTGTACTTTGACCCCTGGTATATGCTGCACAATGAGCCCTGTAATTAACACTGGCCCTACCATTCTGAGCTGAAACTCGCACTATCTCGCAGCTCATTCCCACATCAGTCTTGTCCGGCCCGTCACCGCTATGATTAAAGCACAGCCATTGACATGAATGGGAAATAGATTTTAAAACAATGCCTGCTAATGGAAGCTGAGAGCGAGGATGATTAATGGATGATTGTTTAATCGATTAATATCCAGCCTGAGAGGATTTACAGCGGGATTTACAGGGAGACTTTATTTCAGGCTGTGCTGGTTTAAAGATGTCAGAGAGCTCACAGCTGATCGCCTCATCCTCAAATATTGTCATATTTACAGTTACCACACATTTCATTGAATGCAGAATGTGTAGATTGATATGCATGGTCTACAGTTTGTAGTATGTCTATGGTAGGTGACAACCAGAAGATGGACACACACTGTAATGAATGTGACATGTTGGTATGGTTGGTATGGCTGTATGAAGTGTATAGACTTCTGCTTTGAGGATCCATCAGCAGGCATGCAGGTTTTTCTTTAACCCCTTGGTGTGTTTTCAACTGATTAGAACACATTCCAAGTCCATACTGTGCGACTGTACAATTCTTCAGTCAAAACGGCCCAGAATTGCAGGTTCCTGTTATTCACCAAGAACAAATAGATGGTTTAATACCATAACCTAAAGCATTTCGCATGCTGCAATTCAGTGCATACGGAGCAGGTGGCAGATAAGTCTGTGTTTTTCTGTGTTGCATCAATGTCAACATTCAACAGCACAGCAGACATTCATGAGATGTTAAGACCACCATATCAGTTACATGCAAGGACAGTTAATCCTTAGAGGCCTGGGAGCTGTTTTGATGACTGAATTTTCTAATCTGTGTTCTAACCATGCCTGAGACATAGCTTCACACAATTTTCAAGCCATGGCAGGACGATAAAGTCTCCTATTCTCTTTTCCTCTCCTTCTATCCTATTCCTCTGGATGGCAGGTTGGAGGACACACCATGCTACCTATTCGCTGGATGCCTCCGGAGAGCATCATGTACAGGAAGTTCACCACAGAGAGCGACGTCTGGAGCTTTGGAGTCATCATGTGGGAGATCTTCACCTACGGGAAGCAGCCCTGGTTTCAGCTGGCTAATAATGAGGTATAGAGAGGCTGAAGTGTAAAGTTTAACTTCCACAGCACAGTCATCACGAGGAACTCTGCAGAAAAACAAGGTTTTGTGAACACAAAATTATAAACCCAGGTTACCCAGAGGTAGATTTCAAGTCCCTCAGTGATCTCCATGTATACTGCAGAAACCACAAACAGTTGGTTTGAGAACTAAGTTTTACATTTCCAAATAATTCCTCACTAATAATGGGATTCATAACAACACAGGTACTCTTTTTAAAAAGTTCAAAGGCCATTGATAAATAGTTTAAATGATACAGAGGTAGAATAGAACAGAATAGAATAGACCTAGTTGTTCTAGCAAACACTGAGGAAAGTGTGAGGAATGAGAAGCACAAGGGAAATATTGCAGAACTTTTGCTGTAGTCAAAATGAAAGCATCAGCATTCCTATAGCGTTTTGAAATGAATCCTGCCATTTTGGATCTTAATCCGATGCCTCATTTCATTTCTCTTTTCTTCCTGAGAATAAAGCCGGCCCACTGAGGTGATAAATTAATGCTGCTTTGCCACCAGACATGATGCAGCATTACATAATACCGATGATTGGTTTGGTTTTCCTTTGGAAGCTCTGGTTTGATCTGGTCTAATCAATAAAATTAAATTAGGATTACTCTTGTAAAGCAAGCGTATTAAGAAAATTAAATTGACCTAAAAGAATAACCTGGTAAGTGGCGCACACTGCACTCGTAAGTCATGCAATTGAAACATCAATATGTTCTTAGGCTTGACATAAACTGAAATTTCCCAATATCCATTTACTTTGGTGAGAAAGTGTTTTGAAACATACGCAAAATTAGGTGTGTAGCTGGATTTGTTTTGCAGAGTGCATGGTTCTTGATTCTTAACCAAAATCATATAATCCAAACATTTTAAGACAATGTAATCAGATGACCAGTTTTGCATTGAGAGCATTACAACTTGCATTGTTACAGCAGGAAAAGTGAAATTCCAGGATCGCTACAACATAATTTGGTCACACAAAATAAGCAGCATGCAAGTAGTAGTATGTGATGTTGGAGAGGAAAATATGTTTTTCAAGTATTAAAAACCAAATTATACATTTAATTCCACCTCTTGTCTGGGTGTTGTGGCCTTTTTTTATTATTATTATTTTTTGGCATTTGCGATTTATTCGACAAAGACAGTATAGATAGACAGGAAAGACGGGGGAGAGAGAGGGGTTGACATGCAGCAAAGTGTGTTGGTTGGAATCAAATCCGCGTCGCTGCAGTGGTACGCGCTCTACACAGTGAGCCACCAGAGCTGCTGTGGCTTTGGCCCTTGCAGCCTTTGTTATTGGTTGCTTGTGCTGTTGGCGATCGAGGAATTTACACAGAGGCTTGGAATGCCTCTGCAGGAATTGATCCTCCAACCTCTCAATCTCAGGGTAGCAAGTGTACCTCTGACTCTCTGAGCCTTTCATTAAACATTAATTTTGTCTGTGAGACATAAGAAATAGAAAAGATGACAATATAGAGAAGGCAGCGGTTTGACCTTGGTGACTGACGAAACAGATGAAACAGTACTAGAGTTTTCCCACAGCTCCACTCTAATATTTTATAGTGTTTCAGGTTTTTAATGTCATCAAGTTGCATAAAAATCACTCCTGCAAGTCTGAGCCACAAAAAAGAAAAACAGATTAAATAAATACAGATTAGTTTTGCTGCACTTTTTTTTCCCCCAGAAAATCAGGCTTCAGATGACACTTGATAATCATATGCTCCGTTCCGACACCATGTTGTTGTGCTGCTAGCTTACAAGAGCATGACATTACGTGACAGTATATGTCTTAAGGGAAAGTTTCAGTTCCTCCCATTCAACAGTGTTGGTAATTAGTCAATGGAGAAACAAATTTAAACAAAGTCTACTGGTATAAATATTACATTTTATCAATTTTATTGTTTCAGTTTTCTGTTTTTTCTCATGGTATAGTTATCAAACCATCAACCAACCATGATCTATGTCTGAATGCACTCCAGGCCATTCCCTGCACCCCGCCTAGTGCCTATGGGAACTATGGGAGCCTGGAACTGACACAAAACAATAAAGTCAAATTTGCAAAATTGAGATGAATAAGCTAGCTATAGACCACAGATAAGATGAGACAGTTTACAGTGGAGAGACGTAGTAAAGATTGCAAGGGATAGGGGTCCTGGTCCACATTCTAGCCTGTATGGTAAACCCTTAGCCAAGCACCAATGTGCGCCCCAGTGCTGCACATTTAAGACAGAATGCATGCTGTTTATTTCATTCATCTCAGTTTCATTAGCTCAAACCACAAAGGACAGACTATTCTGTCTCAGCAGTTTCTCATTATGCATAAACCAAAGTAATTAAACTGAAAACTGCCTCTCTCTCCGCCGTCTCCTCTGCAGGTTATTGAGTGTATAACCCAGGGTCGGGTTCTGGAGAGGCCACGGCTTTGTCCTAAGGAGGTGTATGATATTATGCTGGGTTGCTGGCAGAGGGAACCGCAGCAGCGACTGAACATTAAGGACATTCAGAAGGTCCTGTTCGCCATGGGCAAAGCCACGCCCGTCTACCTGGACATCCTGGGCTAGCACCGGCCTGGTGTGGCCTGTTCCTCGCCAGACAGACAGACCGACAGGGACATACAGACAGACTGACCAACACGAAACCAGGAATAACCAAACCAACCTGCTCCACTGTCGAAAAACACCTACAAGTTTCGGAAGGACTTAAGTGCCTGCAACACTTTTGGATATACTGGATAAAAAGTATTCGAAAACACGCACTTTTACATTTTGTTTACTTATGTATAAGATGTATAGGTTTGAAGAAGACTTTTTTTTCTCAAAAACTGCAAAAAATACACTAAAAATGGAGACGTAAAGGGAAGTATTATGGACTGGCGGTAGGGGAAACGGCGTCAGATTGCTGATGGAATGAAGACAACACAGCAGAGGAATAGTCTATCTTGGGTTTGGTTTTATGAATATATATACAGAAATATTACATATATTTTATATTTATTTCTTTTTTTTTTGTCAAGGTGTTGAAGGGGCTGCCATGTCTGTTGCTAAAGGCTCGGCCCTGTTTGATGACGTCATCGACAAACTATTAGCAGGGACTTGATGATGGAAGCCTTACTGCACTCTGATTGGCTGACACTGGACTCTAGTGGGAATTCTGTTTTCTGTGGAATAAACACTGGATGGTTGAAAAAGGAATGCTTGGTAGAGGAACTACCCAATCAGACAACTGACAAATCTATTTTAATTTAAAAGAAAATGTACATATTGTAAATTTCTATGTGTCAAAATTATGTTAACTTATTTTTTCGGAGGTTATTTTGGTCCCATTTTCTGACTGTGAGTACATGAACTGGGTGGTCTAAGTATAATTCTATGATGTTTGTTTTCATCCTGATTTAGAGAGGATTTATCTTGGGATTTACCTGTCTTGGTGCTGGTAAGTTGTCCATTATGGTGAATGGCTGCGAATGGTTCACAAGCCCGCTGGCACTGAATCAGAAAGACTTTGCAGAACGGGGAAGACTCGGAGCCATGGCTCAAGATGACATTTTACACAGAGGTGATGAAACCTTATATTAACTTTCCAGTTCATTTGCTTTTTATGGCTAGAATAACGCGTTGATAAGTAATATCTTTCACCCCACCCCCAGCCCTCCCCCCAAACACACATACACGCTTTGACAAAACTGTTCTGTCATATTCATGCTTTTTGGTGTGAAACTGCTTTTCCACTCTAAAGAAAACATTTTTGTAACGGAGAGTATAAATCATGATTTAGTCACAGAAGTCTGCATAGCATACACAGCCTAAAGATATTGGTAACTCCAGGCATTCTGCATTGATACATCAGGATCCTGTCCCTTTATACATTTTAAAGCATAAAGGCCTCCTCTCTCATATTTTATTGAACATAACAAAATGAAAATGTTTTTATTATTCAGATAAGTTTTCATCAATATTGTATATGACTCATTCATTTTTCCCTGCACTGTTGGCCTTTGCATGTTTAGCAAAGAGGTTTCACATGCATCTTTTGCTTTGATATAATCTGTGTTATGACTAGAGAGGAAGCCACTGAAGCAGGTAGACGTGTTAATTAGTTTATGGATGGTGCATCAAAAATAATTACTAAAGTGGACAAACTAATTACCTGGTATCTTTTCCTTTTGCGTACCATATTTTGATCTCTGTTTAATGAACTGGAGAACCTGAAGAGTTTTGTTCCAAAATGTGATATCTGTTTCAAAAACATGACCCCTTACTCTTATAAATGCTTGAAAGCAAAAAAAAACTAAACCAAATGATGTTACTTTTTAAAGTATCGTAGTTAATTAAGTCTTTGGTTGACTAAATGAGAACACTTTTACAGACTGGGTCCTGTAGATTTTGAGATATTGAACGATAAACCTCAGGCAATGGTGTTTTTTTCCCAGATATATGATGTTTTGGAGTTGAACTCTTCACAGCTATTCCTTATTATCTTGACATGACTTCACACATAGTATCACAGTGTCGTCTCTGTACCCCTCGGGATTATGTAAGTCATTAATGAGCATTCAACTGTTTCAAGTATTTTGTATGAAAGGCAGGGTCACATCCAACGAGTTACCCAAAGCATTGAGTTTTTGTGTATTCTCTTGTGGTAAAGATAAACGCTTAAAGACATTACAACACCGACCGTGAGCATTTGCAGGGTATTGTAATCCTTTCATGGTGAGTTGAATATTGTTTAAAAGTTTAATTGTTTTTTTCTTTTCTTGGATGAACTAACTGAACACTTTTTGAAGCAAAGTTGGCATATTATCATGTACACATGTTACAGAATATAAAAATGTGGTATAACAACTGCAGTATATAAAATACTGGTATTCCATGATAGATCTTTGTATTAATGTGACTCTCTTAAGAAAATGTCTTCAAACAATCAGATGATCTCCTTTTCCACTTTGTCCTGTCTTATAAAGATGTGTGAGTTTGAGAAAATCCTGTCTTTATCTAAATCTCTTGCTCTTAAAAAGCTGAACCTACAGTTACAGGACAGTCTTTTTAAACTGTTTTTAACACTGTTTGAGGGAGTGTACAATATGCAGCAATGCTCTGGTGTTCTACAACAAACAAACAAAATGATCACTTGGACAAAGGCAGATCATACCTAGTCAACAGGGCCGGATCATAGGACCATGGGGCCCTGGGGCACAAAATTCATGTGGGCCCCCCTCCACCATGCTCAAACTGAATGAAATGAATATTTAAGCAAATAAAACTAAAAAGGTTCTTATGTTTGTCAGTGACTCTAAAAACATATTCTAAACCAGTTGAAAATGACAAAATTGTATTTGTCTCCCAGTGCTTACAGTGCATGAAAAACAACAACTAGAAATTCATCATGGAACAGAACTTTATTGACTCTTAGCTAAAATCTTAAAATTCCTCCTAATTAGATTGAAGATTGAAGATGAGAAGAAGAAAAATGTAATAAAAAATAGTCTTGGCCTTATAACTAAACAAAGATTTGTCTGGGACTACATCTTGTTTCATGAGTTGACCCTGCATTTAAGATTTATACATAACCACAAATAACCAGGTGACTGGGGCCTCTGGTGATCAGGGGTCCCTGGTCTGGGACTTGTGCCCCATGTGCCTAGTCAGCAATCCTGCCCTGCTAGTTGAAGGAAGTATATATCTTATGCGCTCTGAGATGGGGCTGCTCTGTGTACTCTGGATCGTCTCTGTGTAGTGAGTTAAACCATCAGCCGGCAAGTGGGCTGAACTCAAATAGAGCCTGCTCCCTGCCTTCCTGACGTGTTGGCAGAGTCACTGATTTACATAAGAAATAGATGCAGGCTCTGGTGTTCATTTCTACATTGCAGCCCAAAGAATTTACGTCAATACTTCTGTGTTCCTGCAGCTGTTCCACTGCAGTTTGCTCCATTTTAGGCATTCAAGTTAAATCAGCTCCACCAGTCATAAATAATGCAACACTAGCCTGTAGTCAGCTCCACCAATCAGAATTAATGCATTAAGAGGGCAGCCAATCATTGCTTGGCAGAGAACTATCGTCTTCTGCCAGATTCTAAACCATCACATTATTGAATCTAGAGAATAAAATGCAATACCCCAAATAGGGTCAAAGCTAGCCTATATGGTTTACAACCAAGGTGATTAACTCCCTAATTCATGATTTCCACCAGCATTATTACCCCACAACTCACAAAGTCCCAACACTTACATGCCTGCAGCCCACATCTCATACTCCAAAAAATATAATGCTTTCTAAGTGCAGCAGAGGCATTGCCTATGTAGAAGGTGAATACATTACCTGTATTCAGATACTGAATATTTTAAAGTCTTTATTCATCAATGGAACATCAACTGAGCACCATTCGTTTTTTTTTTTTTTTTTCAGCCCTTGGCCTTGAAGCTTTATTGGCTAGTGTCCACATATTGTACTGTACCGATTTCATCATTGTTGTGCCTATCCTCTTACAAACAACAGGAAAATGGAGACACAGCAGGCATCACCGAGGAATGTGAGGCCAGCGTGCAGTGTATTATGATGGTGGTACTGTAATTATTTATTGATTTGCAATTACGCAGTGTTTTAGGTTTCTTTGTGTGTAGTGTAAAGCACTAAAGAGAGCCCACTCGGGACTTCCCCATGGTCTCCGGGATAAACACTGTCTTCAGAGTTGGTCAAGGTTTATCAGGCCCTGACCTATGCCATCCTCACCATGTCTGGTTCAAGCTGTTAATACAACCTTGGGAAGTATAAGCCTCCACTGAAAGGACTACAGCTTTGTCAGTGTCTGGTCACCTTACCCAGTGTGGATGCCAGTAAGGATCAGCACCAAAACTCTCTCAGTGTTTCTGCAGGGCGCTCATGCTAATACTTTAGCATAAGCTAAGTAGTTATAGGAGACTAGCATTACCCAAAGTATGAGTCTAAACCTTTTAGTACACCAGTGTTAGCATTATGTTTAATTTCTTGTAGATTCATAACCTCTAAAAAGAAAATCTCAAAATCCAATGTCACATCAAGTTCATTGGCAATCAACAGCCCAAAAAACACGAACCTTTTGGCTAACTTCACTCACTTCCTGTGTAAACAAAACCAGCAGCTCTCATCGTCTTGAAGGAAGACAGAGACTGGCACAGTGGTTTTAAAGCCATTTTGTGTCTTTGAAAAACAAGCCTCACACAAACTTGGCAGGAGTCTTTAAAATTAACTGTCTAGCCTTAGAGGTACAAGTAGTGCAACTTTTAATTTTCCTCACATTTTAGGATAATACTTGTTGCACAGTAAGGCATTAGCGCACACACAGGTCAGAGCTATCTGCCAGACTCAGATATGACTTTGGTGTCCCTCCTGTCAGCACATATTGGGCAATGTGACCATATGGGTCAAAGCTCGGTGTAGTCCTTTGATGAAATGATTCTAGTATTCTGTTTTCCTCTAATGAATGTACCTCTACAGGTACCTTTGTAAAATAACAGAAATGCCAGGATAAATGAGGGTTTCAAAGTATACTGAAAGCAGTGTGAGGTATGCTTGCTGAGATAATTAACATTAAAGTAGCACCATGCTTAGGGCTATGGACAAACAGACCCAGTTCATTATTTTGCCAAGAAGAGATCTAAATGGAAATATGATGTAACCTCTGCTATAATGGTGATGTTACATCGCTATGGAGTTCAGTCACTTGCAGATTCATTGCAAAAGCACAGTGAATCTGTTCTGGTGGCCCATGATAAACAAATCTTCAACTAAGACATTTTACACTGGTGTTTCCTGTTGTCCTTCTTGGCAGTTAACTGTAGGTCTTTTATGTTGCATGGAGAAGGTGGCTGTGCTCTTTTTTTCTAATGCCTTGATGAATTTTCAGAATTAGAATAGTTACACTCTGTGTTCTAACATGGTATGTTCACATTATATGAGAACAAACATCGACTTAAAAACAGTTTAATGTTCAAACATGAGTACAACTATCAAAAGCAGCATTGAAATCTTATGTAGACTTTGACTACTCATGATTAGCTTCTCTACTTTTAACACATACACAGTGATCATTTGAGGTAAAGTTTTTTACATACCAAACAACATCAAATGACCACAAACAAAAAAAATTGACAGCAAGTAGTCCTGTCCTCCCATAGCATTTTAGCATTGTGATTATAAAATGTCTCATATGATGGAAATCGTTCATTTTATTTGGAATGATAATATGATTTCACACACTCCAGTTAAGGTATTCCCATGGTGGTGGCAATAGAATTCAGGAAATTAGAAAAATAGACATTTTATTGCCAAATCTTCATTTTCCAAGCAGTGTTTTCCATCTGAAATTGGAGGTGAGCAGTATTTTCTCGTAGTATTTCCCACCTGAGAATTGAGCTGTGTGGTATTTTCTATTAGTATTTACCAGTTGAAAAGGTGAATGGCACTTTCATCTAGCAAGTTAGTATCTACTGCCGTTCCCATGTGACATGAACACAGTGCAAATATTCTCCTGAAAAATCTATTGAAAGTGATTCCCCCTCCTCCCCTTTTTTCCCCCTAAGTTTTGCAACACTGCCAAGCCAGCAGGGTGACACTATACAGTATATTATATACAGACATTTATAGAAAAAAGCATCATTGCTGAATCACTTTAAAAAGTGCATTCACCTTCAGGTGTTTCACCCAAAGTATCTCTGACTCACCCTCCGTTGTGGCTTTTACAAACACTGAATGACTACAAGACAATGATTCACTCTCTCCGCTGGATGGTCTGTCTTGTTTTCGTCAAAATAATTTGGGACTGTACTGCGGCTCTGTCAGTTCGCCTCGGATAAGCAGGTATTGAACTTGATTGATGACTGGGGAGACTTTGCAGAATACACAAGGACAGGAAATGGAGGCTGAGGGTTTTCTGCATCTGCTCTTTGATGCAGAGATGAAGAGGCGAGCTTATTTGTGAAGAAGAGGTTGGAGAAACAAAAAGAGGGCGCACTCATTATACAATCAAAATGCCTTGCTATACTTTTTGTACCCGCAGACACGAAAGCAAATGCACTGACCTTGAGTATGAAATTGCCCACTGCTATTCGATCAAGAACGGTTCCACCCTGGTGATAAGTTGTGAAATCATAAGCTTCCTGTTCCGCCTCAAAGCACTTTCCCGTGCTATCACACTGTAAACGGTGTTTTTGTTGAGTACCTGAACCCAAAGCCGCCTTCTCATCACGTAGGGGAGAATGCCTTTGACTAATCCCCAAGGCTTTCTTATCAAGTGTGATTGAATAGAGCCTTTAGTTCCCAGAAGACGGGCTAACCTTTATCTTGCCTATTTTCTATTTCTGCATCTCCTTCTTTTCTCTGAACAACAAGGTGTTTCTGAAAAAAAGGAGACCTGTTAACTGTTTACCACTTCGAATATGCACATCATTTCCCCAGTGGGCGTGCGTTTGGAACATGAAAGGCTCCGAACAAAATGGAAAATTTCCACTCCATTTGCCATGCAGCCAATCAGTGTGCAGTGACCCAGATAAGGAGTGTGATATTGATGATGACAGCAATAAAGATGTATTTTCACCACAAGCCTTCCCTCTAATTAGGCTGATTTGCAGAGAAAATAAATGAATTTTGACAAAATGTAAAAGAGGTAGTGTGCTGGGAGGATTAAACAAGAGAGTGTGACATGAGGGGGGTGAAATGAGATTCAGAAGGTTTCTGTGGGTTAAGTGACTCCACTGTTGGAGAATGGCTGAAAATTACCCCTGAAATGAGATTTCATTGCTTTAGGTGCCTCCTAAATATGACGGTAGACTGAAGTAATTGTTCAGGGTCAGGAGGGTGCTGCTCCTCGGTGATGGTTTGGCTGTTTTTGCATCTCTGAATGAGTCCCTGCAATTCAGACTAGCTATAGTACCTTCTACCTGTCCTAGCTGCACTGCAAATTAGCCACTGACAAACGCTTATTACAGATGGATGAAACCTCCAATTCATTTTATTTATAGTCTAACATAAGTCATCTTCACACAAAGCATCTAACCCGGGAGAAAGCGGAGCAGATCCGATGACAATTTGTGTGTGAATATGTCAATGAAAACTGGAGTACAGCAAAAGCAAACACCATGGTAGCCATGGTGACCATCTCGCCTCAGCAAGCGGTTCATCACTTGTGTGTAAGGTGCACAGGAAAGTTGGGCTGAGTAGAAAACTGGCAAACTATTAATTGCTGTCTACTTGAATTGAAAGAGAGAGAAAAAAAATAAAAAAGGCTAACAGGTTAAAGGCGACTGTCTCAATTCTCAAGCAGGCAAAATTACAAAAATAAATGGAAACATCTTGAATCTCCTGGTTGTAGAGTATAAAGGCGATCATATCAGGTACACAGAAAGTGTTTTAAGAGTGCTTGTGGCGATTGATCATGATTAACTCTAACCTAGCTATATGATCAGTGATGTAATGATGACCTTACTTTCGCACAAAATAGCCTGAATTCATTTTTAATGCAACATAATCAGTAGTTTGTGTAAGCACTCACTCATTAATATAGGGATTTTTTTTATTATTATTTTCAAAATTAATATTATACCATTTGTTGAGTCTGAATGGGCCTAACTTATGTTCTTCATTCAATTTAATCAAGGTTATAATAATTATGTCACTGCATATCAGATAATGTGGCAACCTTACAATAACTGGTTCATAGCATAGACTATGAACAAACCTAAACCTACAGTATATGGACTGCTTGTCTGTCTGTCTGTCTGTCTGTCTGTCTGTCTGTCTGTCTATCTCTGTAGGTGTACACTTATGTGAGCTTTCCATTCATTGCTGCTGTTTTTTTCAAGATCTGTCAATTTTCAGCAAATAGTTGTACTTGCTGTTAATGATATGGTATCAGTTTCTCCACAAGATGTTCTTTTTAATCAGATATACCAGCTGTAACTGTGCTGTTCTTGAAATTGCAATTTTCTAATTCATTATTATTTCTGAATCTGAATTTATGTGGAAAAGACTTTATTTGGCCATTCTCTGTGAAATATTATGACTACACCTATATGTATGTGAGGCTGACATGAAAACCCCTGGTATTATATCAAGCTGTTTCCATACCAGACATGAAAGCTGAGAGGTGGTTGTAGCCAAGAGGGTTTGTGATTAGCTGGAAAGGCAGAGTGGGACAAATGCAAGAGAAACCCTCCCCTCACTCAGCTACTGCTATCGGGGTGTCCTTACTGAACCCCAAATGCTCCAGTGGAGCTGTTTGGTGGCTGGCTGTACTGGTGGCAGCTCCCAGTATCAATGTGTGGAACTGTATTAATAAAGCTGAAAAGGAGCATAGAGCTACTTTCCTTTGATACAGAAAGAATGAAAAATCAGTAGGAGTTCAGCTTCTTTTCTCAGTGTTTGTTTTCACTTCTTTTCTCAATGGGCCTCTGCACATCTCCATTCTCTATGAATAACTATAGTTACTCATGATAACTCCAGTTCTATGATCACAGCCATCCTCTAGTGGGGCGTTCCTGGCTCAGCCGGTCATCTAATTGCCTCAGCACACTATAACTTTGCATGTACATGCTCAGCCAACTAGGGCGAGCCTATTCAACCTCATGGTGCTCTGCCATATATCAGGCAGGAGCAACACCACTCCTCATCCAAAAAGTCTTCAGCAACCCCTGGTGACTCGTTAGAGGGCTATGCCTGTGATCATAGATCTAGAGTTACCATGCGTAACTATTGTTCTTTTTGCATCCAAGGAAGACCAGGGAGAGCGCAAGTCTGACAGAACAGCACCCGTCCCTGCTCAGCCGGATGTAGCCACCTACCGGTTAGAGCCGGGGAGGTTGACTGAAAAACAAACTCCATGGTAGGAACTATAACTGCTGAATACATATGTTCAGTGCTTATAGTTCCATATAGTTCCATTTCATCTAACTAAAATTACCATTAATTTTTTTTTTTTTTTTTTTTAATGTATTTCGTGTATTTCAAATCATACACTGTGTACATAGGACAGCTTCGGAGTTGCTGTAAGGTTTATTTTTTCACTTTAATGGAGCTAGACTAGCTGTCTCCCATAGACGTCAAGTCTTTATGCAAACCAAACACGGAATGCTAACCATTGGAACTGAACCAGTGGACGTGCAGAGCTGAAAATGGTATTGAACATCTCGTCTCAGTCTGGGTAAGTGAGCAACAGGGGATATTGCCCAAAACGTTGGAGTAAAGTTGGACTCCTTTAATGATAGAGAATTATGACACTTGTGAAGGAATCAATTCGGTAGCATGCTTGTTGTTATTAACGTGCAGTGAATCCACATTTACTCCCTTGAAGAGCTTACACATCTGTCTCCTGTACAAAGAGATGACAGAGCACAGGAGCTCTGGGAGGCTGACCGAGACACAAGCCTGGCTGGTGGTAAACATGTTGGCGAGCTCTGCTCTCAGCTGGGCTGGTCATTCAAATGCATCGGAGCTTCGCCCGTGATTGTTGAATGAGCTGGTGCCTAAAGAGAGACCACACTGCTCTCAACACTAAAGCTCACGTGGTCGGTGGAGAGGGCGCTCTGAGAGAGACAGCTCACGCAGAGAGAAGACAGAGACTGGGCAGAACAGAGCAGGAGCGGCATGCCACCTGGGCAGAGACAGACGAGAGGTCGTCGTCATTGGCGTCTTCCAGGGGCGACATCAGTCATCCTTCCACTGGGGGTAGGAGGGCCGGTGGCGGAGAGATTTATGACCAGGGCAGACAGGCCGGGATAAGAAGGGGCAGCGCTGTATTCTGCCGTTGTGAGGCACTTGCAGGGATCTACAGCAGTAACCAGTCCAGGGTACGTCAGGCATTATTTTGCTGGTGTCAGACAATGCCATCCTTGCCAATATTGTCTTCCAAAGCTGAGGAAAATTGGATGAGGAGCGGCATTTCTCCTGCCTTATATATGGCAGAGCCCTTTATAGTTGAATAGGCTTACCTTAGTCGGCCGACTATGTTGTGCATGTGAATTTTCAGCATGCTGAATAAACCAGATGAGAAGCTGAGCGAATATAGCCCTGTTAGAGGGAGAAGCCTGTGTGAAACATCACAGTGAATGGAAATGGGTGGATAAATTTTCTACCCTATTAGTCACCATTTGAAAAAAATATACCTCTAACAAATTCCACAAACAAAAATTCCACTTGAACTGAAATCACCATACACTTTGATGGTAATTCAAGGTGTTTGTTGACAAAAAGGTGAGATATTTACAGACTGGATCTCCTATATTTTTCAGGTGTTGAAAAAAGAATTTCAGGTGGTGCTTTTTTTTTTTTTTTTTTTTTTTTTTTCTAAAATTGATGCACACCATCCTGAAAAATGAGCTCTTCAAATGCTTTGTAGCATATGATGGAGGAGGTTGGGAATGTGGCCAGAGTGGATGGGAAGCAATCAAGCAAGCAAGTAAGCAGGTCAGCAGCCAAAGTGCCAGGAGGTACAGTCATGCACAGCAGCACCGAAATACCAACCTGTACACTTCCTCCTGGAGGGAGGGTGGAATCAGCCTTCGCATTAAGTGTCCGTAGTGGATGGAAGATGGGGGATGTCACCCCACAGCAATCTGCTGTGCACTCAGCAGGTGTTGACATCTAGATTAACCTTGGACTGCTGCGAGTCCAAGTCCTGTGGAACACAGTGTCTTATTAGAATGCACATAGAGAGCTCTCATCCAGTCCCATGGCTCGAAGGCTCTGAGGCACTGCCCCTCCTATGCTGGCCTGTCAATCAGAAGGTCGTCAGAGCTTTGCTTGAGGGACGTGGGAATGCAGGAGGCTGGCTGGAGCCTTTATGACTGAGTCACTCCTAATTCACCGACACCTCGGCTGCTCCTGCAGAAGCCTTTGAAGTTCACAGGCAAGGGAGCAGCGCTGCAAGGTGGGTTCAGCATGTATTATGTATGATTTTAAGTACTTAGGGAGTATTATTGTACTAAAAATACATCATCACAGGTTAATTCACAGGTTGATACACTGGAGATCAACCATTGTAAAGCAAACTACATTATGATGATGATGATTGTTATTAATTTTATTTGAATTATTAGTATTTGTATAAGCAGCAGTTGTATCAAATGCTATATTAGAAACAATAGACAATTTTAGAGTTCAAGTCATCTCATTTTTCTGTAATGAAAGCTGCACCCACATACAGCATATTTCAACTACATTTTCAGCATTATCACAAAACTTAACATTTTAGGCCTCTAGTTTAAGGTAACTGACTGCTTTTTTTATTGTGAATAACTGCATCTCTCTTTCTCTCTCTCTCTTGCCAACAAAAATGCTGGGCTTGTAAATCAACATGTCAGTAATTTCCATAGAGAATATCAGCTGCTTTTCGGTGTTTTTTTCCCCCTCATATTGCAACCATATGCTTATTAATTAACCCGCATTGAACAGTTTAAGCACCATTTTATGAGGGCTGACAACATGGATGCTACTTGCAAAAGCAAATTAATATTCTACCATACACACAAGTCCCATGGTGGAAGTTACACAACCTGTTGCCATAGCAACTTTGTAAAAATGGCATTTGTGGAGAGGATGTTGATCAGTCCTGATAAGAATGGACAACAATGTGCACATCCTTTTCCTCTGCATGAGGATGGATGCAAGCATCTGCAGCATGATGCAGACGTAACAGATGTGCATGTGTCACATTTGACTGCATGCTTGCAGCACAAACACTGCACCCTAACATGACTTATGAGAGGCATTTGGAGGTTATTCTCTCTCGTGTCACATTATCAGCGGGGGACTGAGAGCAGGCTATAGACATGTTATTTTGCATCGGAGAAACTGAGGGAGAGAAGATAAAGCAAGCCTTTAAGATGCTGCCCGTATGGGAAGGATCAGGGGAAATATGGCAGAGATTAACATTGGACAAGCTGTGTAGGTTGTCCCACGTGAAAGGCACACACCACAATTACATCACAAGCTCTTTACTAACCAAGAGTAATGACTGGACAGGAATTCATCCCAAGAGCTGTTTCCACTGGATTAGTATTACCTGGGCACTTCCAGTGATGTGGAATAATTGCGGTTTGTCAGTGATTTTAATCCTGTTCACATTTACCATTTCTTTCATTTCTGAGGTAAAAATTCCAGTGCAAAGTGATTGGTCCACATATAAATTAGGTGATAACATCAATTAAGCTGTAATTTGTTTTTGGTGCCCGTCCTGTCACAAAAAATATAGGCAAAAGTGGATCCTATAGTCAAGGTTCATTCATTTATACAGCCAGTGTGTGGCTCAAAGCGCTTTAACAAAGAATGATGCTACTGAAATCTGACCTACCTAGATCTGACTTTGGCCAGCGCTGTAGAGGACAATTTTGAATCCATTTTGGCCAAACTGACAATCTTGACCTCCAGGCCAAATGGTGATTTCAACAAATTTCATCATCCTGTGAGAATGTGTTTCATGAAACATGGAGGCTGGGGAATAATTAGTTAATTACGTGAGGTCAGCGGCGGTACAGTAGCAGCATGTCAGCCTCAGAGAGCAGGCTGTCCTCAGAGCTACAACATACACACACACACACACAACAAAAGCCGATGCAAAAAAAAAAAACACACACTCGGACAGATCTCTTATCTCTTATCCACAACTGCCCCCTCTCTCTTGAAGATTGAAATTTACAATTCAATTTCGCCTTTGTTGGAAAAGAGAGTGCTACTTTGTTCCGCTGCCAAAGCCAGCTGAATAAGAAACAATAAACAGTCCGTCATAAATCAAAATGGTGTAACAAAATAAAGTACAAGGAAAACAAAACAAAACTCGTGACACAAAAGCTGCTTGTAGAAACACTACATTGGAGATGGGACTTTTGCTAGATTAATGTACATATGTATAGATAGAGAGATAGATACATAGAGATAGATACATATTCATATCACTACATACAAGAATCTTGATGGGCGTGTGACCCTCAACTCTTTTCTTTATTTTGCCCCTCTAATATATGTACCTGTCCCTGATCTTAAAGTTTGGAGTCTATCCACACAAACCCTCAATGTCCACAACATTTTATTGCTATGTAGAAGCCCAAGCCTTCAACCTATAAAGGCATTTTTGATCTGGGATTATGGATGTGTGATGTAAGGATTAAGAACCAATTAACTTTGGGGACTGTGAGTGATGATGAAGATGTTTGAAGTCTTTTCTACAGTCGGCCTCTTTTGAGTGGAGCTCCATTGCCCGTACGCCTCGGGACAAATATTTTTAAGATCTATAGTCCATTAACAGTAGGATTTTCAACAAATCATTTCTCAGTTGGCTCACAGGCATTTGTTAGACGTTCTGCCATGTGAGAGTGTCTGTGCGTGTGTGTGTGCATATGTGTGTTAAAATCTGTGTGTGTATGTGTGTGTGTTCACAGTAAAACTGCCCTGCCTGCACGGCTATGAAGGAGCTGGTTCGTATTTTGGGTGATATACAGATTAGACACGCTCTAAATTCAAATAGCCTCACAGCTCGGTAATTCTAACATCTTACCCACATTTTCTGCGTATATGTGTATGTGTGCACGCGCGCACGTGTGTGTGTGTGTGTGTGTGTATTTGTGAGGGGGTGTATGGGGGGGGTGG
>OMLF01036849.1:19050-31945 GCA_900302615.1 Holocentrus rufus | reverse complement strand
GGAGGGGGGGGTGGCATGCATTTGTGCATGTGTTTCTGCCAGTATAATAAGATTTTACATAAACTGTAAATCTTTTTTTTTTTTTTTTTTTATGACTCTCAGACTTGGCTGTGACATTATTGTAAATCCCTCAGTAGTGATACAGTAGCAGTACGTCAGACTCAGAGAGCAGGCCGCTCTCCTCAGAGCCACAACAGCACCGCACGCGTGAGCACACGCACACACACACACGCACACACAGACACATGCACACACGGACAGATCCTTTATCTCATATCCTCAACTGCCCTCTTCTCTAGGAGATTGAAATTTACAATTTAACTTTGCCTTTGTTGGAAAAGAGAATACTGCTTTCTCACTACTGCCAAAGTTAGCTGAATAAGAAAATATGCAACAACCTGACAGCACCTTCTGCAGTAAAAAGAGCCTCTTTCTCCTTTTTGGACTGAATTATGTATAGAGGCTTAGAAGACACTCCCTGGCCACGGCGGTGTTACTTTCCCTACATTACTTATTCAGGAATTCTAACCTTAGGCCCCATTAGCGTTGGAGAGCTAGAGCTATTTTCATATCGCTTCATGTTCAAACATTGGACCAACATAGAGGCAGGAGGTGGAAGCCCGCTGTTCCTGTGAGTCATACGTGTGCTCTCTCTCTCTCTCTCTGCTCTCCTTCGGCAAATTAAGGAGAGGGTTCATAGCAATGGGATCCAGATAGTATACGCAGTGCCACAGGCATCGGAGTCCCAGAGTCCGCCATGTTTGTGTACAGGATGTGACATTGTTGCTCTGTATATCTTTGATCTGCCTTGTCTTTTTATGTTGTCTTGTGTCAGCGGAGAACAGAGCGTGTTTATTTCTGTGAAATGTGCGCTGCTCCAGCCTTCACCTGGATGAGGTTATTTGTATGTACCGCCGCTGCACATATCAAGTATAATGCCTTGAGCGCTCGTTTCATATCACATTGTACAGCAATTGAATTCAGGCGGTTTTATTCCTTAGCGTCTGTCTGCCTTTGACATGTTGTCAGCGTGGAGATTCACTGCACCCTGCCACTCTTCCTCTGGCAACCTCTTGATGTGCCACAGCACGAGTCATGTCATGAATAAACATGGTGATGTACAAAGGGATGAGCATTGGTTGGAGATGAGATGGATGGTTTACATATGTTTGTAAGGGATGGTCTGCAGAGAGGGGAATGACAGGGTCACGAAACCCCAGGAAGAAGCTAAGTTGCGTGCACCAAGCTCCTGTGTTTCTTTATCTAGCAGCGCTTAAAGAATAATTCTGGTATTTTTAAACTTGGACCCTATTTTCCCATCGTTTTGGGTCTAAATGATTAATAGGGACAAGCGTTTTTGGAATTGGTCCAATATTGAGCGAGAATGCTATAATGGTATGTTATAGCATTGTTATGGTGGTATGTAATCCAATGAGGCTAGAAGTGCTTGCTTTGCCACTGACAAGCTCAGATATTTATTATAGGAGTCTGACAACATTATAGAAAGCATCCCTACAGAAATAGACAGATGTCTAACATGTGACAGAAGTCTCGCTCTGAAATCTCGTGGGAGGTGAGTTGCTGCGGGAAGACAACAATGTAAACACGAGTGAGATTAGAGAGAACCTTCTGTGGGGAGAGTGGAGTACAGAAAGCGTAGCTTAGTGTTATCTAAAGATTAAAGAAATAAACAGTGGTTCGTGTTTGCACATTTCCAAATTGTGCCAACAGAATGTCGCGCCACGCTTGCCGCAGCTTTCATAGACTGCCTTTGTTGGATTGGGACACGCTGAAGCTGTGGCTAGCTGTGCTACAAATGTACTCCATTCAAAAACCAAGTCAAAAGTGACCGTGACCTTCCCCACAGTTGGTGCAAATCATCCTGGGTGTAAATGGATTTTTATTTTTCCTTTGGATGTGTGCAGTGTCTAAGATATTTGGCCTGCTGGTGGCACTGTGGTGGGCCAATCACTGTCATTCTGTAAAAGCAAGATCTCAAAATAAAGTACCACCATCTCCCCTAAGGTGCATCAAAATCAGGCCAGTGATGTCTGTAGCATTGCTACTCGAAGCCTGGGGACTTGTTCTTGGTGCAGTGGTGGGCCAATCAGATTCACTTTGTATATTCTGGATATCATTGCAAAAACGCATCATTCCCCAAACGTTCATCAAATTTGTTCTGAGATATTATATGTGAAGTGTAGCATGGTGGCGGCGCTGTGGTGGGCCAATTAGTTTTACATTCAAAATGCTGGACTTCAGTGTTAAAACCCATCTTTCCCCCCAAGTTTCATCCAAAACAGACCAGCAGAGGCTCAGAAATTGATATGACAGACGGAGACCAAACCATAGTCCCTCCCCTGATCTTCAATTGTGCATGACAAAAAGAGAAATCTTGACTGGTGTAGTATCACCAGACTTAATGCAGCCCTCATCATTTTGAGCAGATTATCAAAAGCGACTCACATCCCACTGTTTTCACATGCATGTGCTACACACTCTGCCTGTTATCCTCTGTGGTTTGCAAATGAAAAAAAAAACAACAAAAAAATGGAGTGCTGAATAGCAACCAGGGAGGCTAGCAAAGCGGCGGGGAGATGTTATCAGGGGAAGAAAATAGTCTCTCCTGGTTGATTTCCTAGTCATGTAGTCTGCTTGTCTGACTGCAGCAAAGCAGATAGTGTCAGAGGGACATCAGAGGAGGCCCGAGGGACTGGCTGCTAACAGATCAACCATGTTCTCAACGACATGCTGTCTATATGGGCAAACACGGGCTCTGTTTTCACTGTGGTGCACTGAACTAATATAAAGATTTTGATTTTAATTTCATTTTAATTTTAATGTAACGCGGCACAAGATTTTGATGTGTAAACAGCCACCTAATTGGCCTAAATTACAAACTGAGGCTGTAATAGAGAGGAGCCCAGTGCAGCTGTAACCTTAATTTAACCAGGTCACTCCTATTATAGGAATCTGATTTTCTGAGAGGCTTGGCCAAAAAAGCAGCATCATGGAAAATATAATATCTGGAGACAGGCAATGTCAGAATAAATGTATGTAATGTACATGTAATGCAGATTTTAGCCTGAGGGTGGTGCTGGAGGGAGGGTGATGAAGTCATCAAAATTGGCAGGGTTCATCCACTGGGTAGCATGAATGTGCTCATCAAATTTCGTGGCAATCCTCTGGGTGGACTTTGAAATATGTTGCATTGCAGTAAAGTGTTGAACAGATGGACCAACACAGCCATCCTAAGGCCAGCAGAACCCATGAAAATTGAGATCAGACTTAAATATTCTGCATAACTGCTTCAAAAGCACTAGTCCAAAACCAAAATTGCAGGTTCTTGGATCAACCATGTTTAAATATTGATATGAACTGAAGATTCATTACTACTGACAGCAATTTCAAACATTTTATTACAAAATAAAATATTTCAGTTTAAGTCTTACTTTGTATAGCACCAAAATGAGAGTGAGAATCACAGAGAGACAACTGCAAATGAATAAGCGAGTGTAAGTGCGTTGGCTGGGGAGTGTTCACTCTTCTGGATGTCTTTTTCAACTCATCCTCTTGTCTGTTTTGGGATAACGAATATTTCTCTCTTTTCAATATACCTGGGTTTATCATTTGTGCTTCTGACTAAAAAAAAGTAATGATTCATTTCTTGTCACCCATCTCAAAAGTAATATTTTAACTTTATTTATTACTCACTGTAGCACAGCAGTAGTTCATTACACGGCCAACTTTATTACTTATTACAACCTGGGAGAAATAATTTGTTACAGCACTTGTTATATTAAGCTTCTTTTCCCTTCTTAAATCATAATCAGCCAGTCTCCTTGCTTTTGAATGATCGGGAAGCCGTTCAGTGTTGATGTGCAATGTTCTTGTCATCCTTTCATTGGATAAAGTCAAACTAGTGGGAATACTTCCACCAAGAGGAAGTAAACTTTTCAACCATTTCTTATTAAAGTAGGGAGAAAAGTTCCGTCCATGTCACGTTTTCTTCCATTTCTCATTAAAGTAGCGGGGATACCTCCATCAAGAGAAATTAAGTCAGGCTATCTAGTTTTTTTTTTTTTTTTCTTAAGCCAGCTCAGTATGAGAGGACAAGAAATTATGAAGAAAGCTACTGTGGTAACAATCAGTGGCAATTTTGGTATGGAAGTCCAAAAAATGACCCCATAGGTTAAAAACGATCCACAAAAACTTTTCTTAAATTAGTGCTCCTACCAGTTGTAAGAAACATAGTAGATTGATATAATATCATATTGTGATGAAACTTGTGATTTACACCCATAGAAACGACCAATGTGGACAGGAATGCCCTAGGCCATCATCGGTGTCAACAAGATGGATAAATACATAAAAGGACAAAATGTACATAGTCAGGTGTGCACAAACACACATGCATGCACGCACAATCACTCACTCTGTGTTTTTCTCTTACCCACAAGAAGGAAGAAGAGATGTCAAATGCATCTGCCTGTGATCTCAAGCTTCACACAACACCACACCAACATAACACCATAAAACCATTCAGGCCTGCAGCAGTCGGCTGATCATCAGCACCGCCATTATAACAAAACAGGGTCTCATTGCAGTCAACAGCGCACTTATAAAGCAATAATAGGAATACAGCCCAAACAATGTGACACATGGCCTATAATCTGCCAGAAAAAATATTGATTCACCAGCAATGTCCCTTTAGTGAATAGGGAGGCTGCACGCAGTCTATCATGTGATGAAATTTCTCTTTACCTTGCTGATGAAATCTGCCAGTGGAGGACGCGGGCATTCAACCTTTGCTGTCTCATGGTGTCTTGTGAAAAATGCTTTCTTAAATCCTTTTTTTAGGTTGGCGAGGTTTCTCTCAGACTATGTAGTCGTCATTGGGATGATGATAATACTGACAAATAGCACAATCACATGCGCACATGGTTACATTTATGACAATTTTCTCCAAAAAAATGTTAATGCTGTGCAGATAAAGCCTATTTTCAATATTAATGAGGCGACCCTGCTAGTAAACATTTTATTTTATTCTGCTGTTATGGAGCTATGAGGAGGTGCTTAAAGCCTCCTCTTAATGTGCAATCCCTGCCGATAACAACTGCATATCATGTAAGTAAGCAATAGTCTTTCTCCATATTTTGTCAGCAGCCTGTGTTGATACAAACCCCCATTTTAGATTCTATTTTATTGCTTTAATTATTTTTTTTACCGGATTTATGCTTCTTTTAGATTCCTTTTTTGGACCATTTTTGATTTGTCATTTCTCCCTGTTGGAATCCTGTTACTTTAGAGACCTAATTAGCACACAGGGATCGGTGGAGTTATATCTGCCCATCCTGTGAACTACACAGGAGGTTTAATTCAGTTTTAACTTTAAAATGCTTACTACGATAAATTCTGAATGATGTTATTTTAAAGCTAAAAAAGAGTCAAACTTACTATTTAGCTCACAAGCCTTAATCATCTTTTGATTTTGCGACTATACAACATATAGCAAAAGAAAATATGTATGTATAAGTCAATAAATTAATAATTAAGTAAAAAAAAAAAATAAAATAAAGAATATGAAATTAAAAACTATGGTTTAGGATGATTACAACCCTCACTTTGTGTCAGGGTCCTTACATTTGTATTATGTATTTGTACTTTGTGACTTATTCACTGAATACATACAAAAAAGAAATAACTTGGCATAAAATGTAAAACAATACCCTGCTACAAGTTATAGTTTAGTCTATATTACTAGTCAACTATAATGTGTGTTTTTTGTGTTGTTCATGTTATCTTGAGATTTGTGTTGCATAATAAAAAAGATGCACAACTATAAACGAGTTCTTTTCATTCTGTAGTTCAGCCTCCTGCCATGAATCACTGATCCACACATAAATTAAAAGTGACAGTGTGACCACTGACTGTGTAGGACTCCTGGTCAATCAACAAGTCAGGCAGGTTGTCAATTCAGTGAATCTGCAGGCCAATCATGCGCGCTTGCTTGTGTATGAGACATTTTCTGGAGGTGTTTTTCTGAGCAGAAGTACAGCGGTTTTGGACAGTCTGAACATTCAAATGGAGAGTCACGACATGCTGCATGTTGTGCTTGACATGGCCTTTTTGCTGCTGTTTGTTGAGGTCTCCAATCAGCTCTAATCTAACAAAATATATAGCTTTTGGCAATGTTGGATCTGAATCTGAATCTTTAAGGCTGCAGGCAACTAAAACAACTTTGGTGAAAGTTTGGGTTAAGGTATTGTTAGGTGTAGACAAATAAAACAATTTGGTTAAGGTTAAGGAAAAGCTTTGTTGATGGAAATAAGAAAAACTTATTCTAAAGATTAGAACACAGTAGAAATGCTTTGAGCTGGGAATCGCCATCAGGGTTAAAGATAAATGGTTACAGTCATCCACCTTCCCAACACCCCCCCTACTTTCCACCCTTCTATTTCAATGTCAGACCACATGGTCATGCCCCATCCACATAATCCTTTCAGTGTTTTATTTTATTTTATTTTTCTTTTTATGGATGGAGCATGTATTTGCATTTTAAGATATCATGCCTATTTCATAAAATTTCAGAGGATCAAGCTGGTCTATGACCTTCACTTTGGCTGTCAGTGTGTTCTGTCACCTGAAAGCCCAGGTACCTGAGTCTTGTCTTCTTTCAACATAAAGCTAACATTTCCCTCAACACAAAACACAGAAAGTACCAAATGCCTGATCCCTTGCCTGTCACTGCTGTATGCCCTGCAGCAATTTCATTGGCTTTTTTTTTTTTTTTTTCCTGCAGACAGCCTGCCGCGCGGCAATTGCCCTCAATTACAATGACCAGTTCAAGCTCCATCAGCAGTCCAATGCTACCGTTTAATTACATCATAAACACTTGTCTGACATTACAGCTAACAGGGGGGAGACGGTCAAGTAAACAGCTAAAAGTCAATGTTGGCCTGAAGCATCGTGGGCACACAGGGCTCATTAATGTAAGACTTCTTCTCTTGTAAAGGAAAGCAGCAAGTGACTGGATGGGACAGATACCAAACAGGGAGATAATTATGGATTATTTATTTTGTCTCCATTCTTAATACAATATTTGTGATTTAAATACTCTGAAGTTGCTGTGCGTGGGGCTCTTATATTGCAAAGTGTTACAAATGAACAGACACACAGCGTGGCACATGCAGGTTCTCCTCCTGAACACCTAATAACAAAAGAGACAATATGGGAATGAGAGGGAAAACTCCCATGGGTGATCCCATTAACGCCCACACAATGGCCTAATACCGAGTCAGCAAAATCCTTATTGAAAACAAATTAGTAATGCTACAGCGGCACAATGAGAGTAATAACAAGCTGTCATTCAGTTCATTCAAGTTCATAAAAACAAGTTTTCTTTTGTGTTGTCAAAGAAGATACTGTACAGACTTTACCGTTTGTGCTTTCTTGGGAAGGCAGGGGGCCCTGTTTGCAGCCAATTCCCCATGACCTTACGTCTTTAATCTGGATAATAATAGATCATAACCGTGATGCACCCACAAAGCCCTTCCTGACAAGTTCACTGCGTAGCATTGCTATCCTGCAGACGTCAGGAAAAGCGCTTCATGTGGAACTTCAAATAGCGGTGCAGTTTGTTAAGGGGTCTCGTCAGAAGCATCTCAGATCTGCTGGGAGTCAAAGAACCTTGTTTCTCCTTCACCAAGGCTTAGAAGACAAACTTCGCTAACCGTAAAGCCAAACACTTAGATTGAGATGAAAGAGGGGGGGGAGGGATGAGAAGAATCGTAGTTGAGGGTTGCAGATTCTCAGTAGGACTCCCAGGAGTGAGCAGAAACTCCAGCAGGGATGGGAAAACCACAACCCTGTTATAGGTTAACAGAGTCTGCATTTCCATCCTCTCAACTTTTGTACAGTTAAAGGTTTTTCTTTCTTTCTTTTTTTTTTCTTCTGTTCCCTTTGATCATAACATAGCATTTTTAGCACACATGGCACTAGCCTTAATGGTCAGCCAATGCTTTTAACTCTGTATGTAGCAAATGTTGTCTGAGTACGTGCACTTTATTTCACTGAGGGAAAAATCCACCCTTGGATAGTCTTACATTGTAATAGATCATCAGTCCATGGTGTTTACTGCACTCCCAGGTGTTACTTTGTGATGAAGTGTTTTTCTTTCTTTCTTTCTTTCTTTCTTTCTTTTTGGTGTACCCACTTTCCCTCAGCCTGACTCCTCAGCTGATTTCCCAGAGTACCTTTTAACATTTCCCAGAGAGCGAGTGTGAACTTGTTTTCAATCAAATGGGGTTGTATGGGCATATGCAATCAAACTCTATTGTATCTCTAGTGCAACGGAAATATCTCTGCGTGCTTTCACATTGTCTATGCTCCCAGCTGGGTTGACAACTGAAAATCTATACTCAAGTAAAAGTACAATTACTCCCATAAAACAAGTCAAGCTTGCTGGGTTTAAAGGTGAACTATGAAGGCTGTAAAGGTGTATTTGATTTAAATATTAAATGTCATTTCTAGGTAAAACAGTAGAAACTTTATTGTGAAACACTTATTAGATATTCCCAACACCCTCTCAGTCTCACACGCTGCCTCTGTGTGGTTGGTGTTATAGTAGTGAACATGTCATACAACTTGGGGTATTCACTTACTAACAAAACAAGTCTCTCTCAGGGTTGCCAGATGTCATGATAGAAACAAGCGACCTGGCTCTCAAAATAAGCCCGAAACAAGCATTCACTTTTTATTTAAAACAATTAAAAGATTACATGATAAACCATGGATAGATTAATGAAGCTGTACTTTGCAGTGCAAGTGATTATGTTGAATGAACCAATTTTTTTTTTGTTTGCTTGTTTGTTTTGTTTTTCCCCGGCACCATAGCACTGTCTCTTGGGGCCATGTCCCAATGGCCCCCATGGACAAACACATCTGTGATCTCCTTGCATGGAAATGTATTTTTCATCTCATGTTAATATTAGTTTTACTTTGCCAGGATTACAGGCTTTCCAAAAATATGCTTGTTTATCCTGATCAACAGAATTTGACACATTACACGTTTGTACTGAAAGATAGGGTTTGTTAGTTTTGTATGAAATAGATTACATATTCAGTCTTTTCTCTTTTTTCCTGTCTTTGTGTTATTTTCCCTGTATATTGCCCACTAGTGGCATCTCAGTTAGCTTTATTGAGAAGCAGTTTAGTTGTTACTCACGCAAGTTGGAGGAGGTGGGGGTGCCAGAGTGTGTGGGATTGTGCTTTTATAAGTGTAGAGGGGAATTGGACAGGAGGTGGAGATCTCTTGACAGATGTTTATTTTTCATCTGTGGTGCTTCTGTGTGATATTAAGCAGCCAGGTACCAAACAAACCCAAAGAAAGCCTGGACGGTTATGAAACAAGCCCAAAAAATGCAACCCGTGATTACCTCTATTTTCAAGCAACTCTCTAGAAAAACAAGCCCAAAATCACTTACAATAAGCAGACATGGCAACTCTGGTCTCTCTGCACCCATTTTCTGCACAATCTCCATTTATTTGTTTATGATAATGGCTCTACCCTGGTACTGCTTGTGGTGACTGGCTTCTTAAGAAAAAAAAGGAAAGAAAAAACAAACAAACAAAAAAACAGGTGATGTCACAGTGGTTTCTCTGAAAAAGCTCATCTGTTGTTCACATTTAAAAGTCCGGGTCCATCACTTTTTAAGGAATGGCCATAGTGTTCCATGTAAAAACAGGCAGCAGCATTTGGAGAAAAAAAAAAAAACTCAAGTAACACTAAAAAACTAATGTCCATGAAAGACAAGTAAATTGGTTAACAAATTACTTAAGATACAAGTTACTTAACATTTACATTTTACATACTTTCATTTTGGTCTGTGTGAGCCAATGCAACAAAAAATTAATGAAAAAAAAACGTACTTCAAAAATAAATGAATGAATGAATGAATGAATTAAAAAACATATTTCTTTGTTTTTCAGGAGGCAAAGTGATACTTCATTATGTACTGTAACTGTTGTCTTCTTTTAGGTGTTGCTGGAAGATGTATCTCCCTTCTAAGTCATCTTACCATTTAAAAAAGGCATGCTTCTTTTTCTTTTATATGAGGATGGCAACTTGGCATCCAAGGTATAAGAGGCAAATGTAGGGACCTAAAAAGTCTCAAAAAAGCTGCTTAAAAATGCTTAAGAAAAAATTACAAACATGAAAACTATGTGTTGCTAAAAAACTTTTCTATTGATTTGGGTTTCTTGTTTATGCATTACTTCCCACACTTTTCTACATTTGGACAATTATCCCAGGTGGAACAAATAAATAAATAATACACCACCAATGGCAAAATGTTCCCAGAACTACATTTAACATCACCAATAGCTGTTTCAGCTGAGTGTTTTAGGGTGTATTTAATTCAAAATACAATTACACACATTCTTACGATGGGGAGCTACCTAGTATAGCCACAGTGTTCCCTCCATTGTCGGCCACTGAGCAGCTCCACTGAAGCAAATAGGCTTAAAGATCCAGTGCAACGATTTCACCTCAGTCAGAAAAAGTTTCATATTGATTTCTAACACAGGGAGCAAAAAAATTTTTTCAGTCTTTGATGGTTAGAAAGTTTGTAGGAGTGAGAGCCTAACATTCCTTATAATTGTGCCATCCACGACAGACCAATAATTCTATGTTTCGGGAACAAATGGTGCTGGAACAATGGAGGAACGGAGAGTTTGACTAGTTTGGCAAGTCGCTGGCTGGTTGTTGTCTGATGAACTGTGAGGATCGTCTTTACTATGATTTTAATGATTTTATTGGAGCAGACTCCCTTTTTGCAATACTTTTGTTCATGTTTAAACCTGGAAAAAACAGCTAATGTTGGTGAAAGCAGATCCCCAGGACAGTTGAAGTTTAGGGTGACAGCTCCTTAACTCCTGCAGAAGCGTGAGGGCTAAAATGTGGAATTATTCTCAGAAAGCGACGGGTCTCTGGCACTGAAGTCATGAATCAGTGTCTACCTCCTGTCAGTCAATAATGAACAGAATACAATAGCGTAGTGCTGTTAATGCAGGACTCTCACCACTAATGAAATTCAAGGTCCTCTGAGCTCGTGATTCTTTCAGGGTTCCTGGATGTAAAGAGGATTATGCTAATGTATGTTAGCATGAGAGGCATCAAAGCAATAGGTAGGCGCATATCTTTTGTATTTGAAATTTTAAATGAGATTGCTGTAGACAAACAGTTTGACATAGATAGGCCACATGCATAGTGATATAATATATTAAGATGCTCGTGAGGCACGTTCATATGCCTATTGATATGCAGTATATAGTTGATATGCAGTTACATAATATGCTGTGCATCAACTGCTTGCCTTTCTTCTTCTTCACGTGATCTTTTGAGATATCCATGACAACATTTTACAGATGTGAGGGGAAATATAAAAGATGCACGCTGTACCCATGACTTGCTGTTGAGCCGTTCTTGTAAATGTACCGACTTTGTGCAATTGGGAAAGGGACAATGACACAAATTGAAAGGCAAGAGTTTGATAAAGTATGCGCAGTTTCAGGAAATGCAATTTTACCAAGAGGGGAAATACGTGGCTCAGACACAAAATCAAATAATACAGAACCCATTCCCATTTCAATATCCTGCCTGATAAACATCAGTGGAAGACACTATGCTTTCCAGACGGCATCTCATTCAATCAAGTGCTACTTCAGAGAAGAAGCTGTGTGGCGTTTTACTGGGTTTTGGCTGTTTATTTTGCCTCATTGTGTATCAAACAACATGGACAAATAAAAGAGTGATTCATTCATCATGATTCATCTCTGGGCATGTTTATAAAAAAAATGATTTTGTATCAGCTTACTGCCAATCCATGCTAACAGGTGCACATCAATATCACAAGGCCTCCAGACTTTCATCAAGATAACACACTGAAATCTAGTCCTGTCTTTAACAAAGATAATTAGAGATCTTATCCAATCCGTTATTTGCTTTGTGTCTTAATACTAGTATGTATTTTTCACAATAATGATCATTTCACTAAGATGCTTTTTATAGGTGCAGTTATCATCCATCTATAAAGTTCCTAGGTGACATACAGTGATGGCTGGCCTGGGCTCATTAACCATGCATGCCACATCCATGTCTTGGCTGATGGATAACGTCTTGGCACCTCAACTCATTTTATTGAGCACTTGACCTTTATCGATACAGCCCACTTCAATATACTGAGCAATGAAGGGCTCCATCAATTTAACACATGATTGGTTTCATCAAAAGCCTGTGGTGGACATGAGTGGAGATCTGTGCAGATTTATGTTGACAGGAGTAGGGTGTTGCTAAATGAAATTAAACGAATTAATGATTTGAATAAATGTAAAACAGGAAATGATGAATAAAAGATTAAAGTTTCCGCACAAATGCATGCAGGTCAGTTATTTTAACCCACATTATTATGGAGAGAAATAACTATTTTCATCCTGTGACAATGTGGCTGTTGCATATGAATGAGAATCTGGATGTCTTTATTCCACAAATACAAGTAAATCTGCAGAATTCTGCAGAGTTGGGAGCGTTTTTGCAGAGGCGTGTTGATTTCATGTTACCACACATGGTGCAGAACAACAGGACATGACACACAATGAAAATAGGGAGTGGAGGACATGAAGTACATAGCAGCCTGTATAAATAACACTCGACATAAATAGTGTACTATCACTTTGTGCAGTTGCGCTGTACACTGAAGCCACAGGCCAGAGTCCAGCAGTCCAGTGGAATAATATGCCACGAGGCAGTTAGGATGACTAGGATGGAAATGCATAGAACATGGATATCATTCTTCATTCTTTGCCTTAAGCGGCATAAAGTGGCATTAATAAAAAA
>OMLF01036849.1:3620-19030 GCA_900302615.1 Holocentrus rufus | reverse complement strand
AATAAAAAAATGTAAAAAAAAAAATTCATTCAGAATTCTATTCATTCTCTTCAAAAATCAACATTCTAAGGCTCTTATTTATTTATTTATTTATTTATTTATTTTGTTTTTGTTATTGTTGTTGTTTTAATTATTAACTACTCTAATTCATTATTCTCCAGCAAGTTTTATGTAGTATTTTTTTTCCTGAGTACTTTGTGACTTTGTTTTTGTAAAGCTGCTCTTCAAATAAAGTTTAGGTTATTTTTATTAAGATATTTAATAAAATTGCGCTATTGCTGCAAGTAGTGCAAGACTGTACAAACAATACTAGGTAATAGCAACAGGGTTAAAATGGCCTTTAGCAGTAGAGGGGTTACAGTACAGCATGAGCACTGGTTCAGTGATGTGACTCCCTGTATCTCTATAATTGGTTGGCTTTTTATCTCTGATCTCTGCAGGAGACTCCTGATGATCCATCCCCGGAGAAACCTCTCCGTGGGCTTCCAAAGATCCAGAATCTTCCGTTTCTCATCATTTCCAGAATGGAGGGAAATACGCTTGGAAGCTCTGACTGATGCAATCTGTTTCTTTTTTGTTTTTCTTTCTTTTTTTTGAGGTTTTTGAAGTCCAGTATCATACATTTGATGGTTTTCATGCCAAATAAATAAATAAATAAATAAATATTTGCTCTTGCCCCCAGAATTGCATTCCTGCCAGTAGGATTAAACCGATATATATTTAAAAAAAAGAGAGAAGAGAGATTTACTTTTAATTTACTTAGTTGTTACTCAACTAACAAAAAAGTGGAATAAGCACATGATTTTTCAGTGAGTCAAGCCAGTGATGAGAACTGTATAGACTCAGCCATCAAATTCCATGCTTATTCTACATTTTTGTCAGCCGAGTCTGAAGGATCATCACTTACATAGCGTACATTTACAAAAAAAGTTGGTTGAGCTGAGTCAGGGTGGAAAAGCCCCTCATCAACATCAAGACTATCATGTAACAGTAATGCTCAGCACTGAAACCTATGATAATGATTAAAATAATTATATCAAAATATCCATGCATTCATATGTGGAAATGTGCTTTATCCATAATTTCTGGTGTACTGCACAAATAAAAAGCAGATATTGGTGTGATATATCTGTCTAACCCAGGTTAATGTCACTTCCTCTGTCCCACTGCTGCGGCTGGTACTCTGGATTTAGTCCTGCAGTGGTGCGTTTACTGTCTGTCCTCGGCCCCAGGAGACAGTCTGTCATTCAGAACCGGACTGTTTATTTTTTGACCTTTGCATTCACGGTTCCCTCCGTCCTTTTTGTCGGCTTTGTAAGCGGAGCCGCATCCTCAGAGGCAACGCGAGGAGGACGAGATGAAAGATTCCGACCGACACACACATGGCAGGAGAGAGGAAGAAGGAGATCTCCACCAGAGAGAGTTAATTAGGATCTTCCCTTCCCAGGCAATCACTCTGCTCTTGACATTTCATCTCACTTTTTTTTTTTCTTTTTTTCCCCCCCAAACGAGTCTCACTACGACTGGAGGAGAGGCAGTGAGAGACAGAGAGGGAGAAAGAGAGAGAGTGCTTGACCTTGGTTAGGTGTTGTGATGCATTGCTGGTTTTAGCCCACATCAGTCTGCCTGCCCATGATAACGTTCAACATGAAACAGTGGAATAATCCCACGGCTCTCCAAGCAACCTGTCTCTAACAGCCTGCCTCCTTCCACCTGAAAGGAGGAGTCCTCTCTTTTGTCCTCTCTGCTGCAAATCCATTATTTTGTTCAGAAAGCACACCTCTAAATGTTCCACCGACCCATTTCCGAGCGCGCAAGGTTTTCCGTGCTGCAAAATTAAGCAGGCGAAACAGAAAAACACATTCATACGCAAATCAGTGCCGGTGCTGAGGTTAGAGAGAGTGCAGCTGTACTATAAAAGAACAAAACACACCATCAACAGTTTGGATTCCCCCCCCCACATCATAATAATAGCAATATGAAACATAATCATAGCTTTGCTAAATTGAAAACGTTCAGTGTTCTATGTGAAACAGATAGATCTGATGATCAAACAGTGGCTGGGTCTGATAGAGAGAGAGAGAGAGAGGGAGAGAGATACTAAGAGAGGGGGTAGAAGAGGTAAAATCTGTTTATTGTCCCAGTCTTCCTGTCTGTCATTTGAAATTGGAGAGAGCACATTGTATTATTGGAGACCAGTGCCAGTCCCAGCCAATGATCTGGCTCCATGATAGATCTATTTAATGCACACTTTATAGCTGGCAATCCCCCGCCGAGGATTTTTCAGAAAGCTGACAGAGCGGTTATAGGTAACCTGCTCCCAGAGAAAGGGGAAAATTACCGTTTTGAAATGACTTCAACCCAAAGCTCAAAGCAGCAGCATGTCTCACAGCCCCCAGAACCTTTGTGACGGGGCTGAAATAGTCAACTGCATTTCCCCACCTTTCAAAGATTTCATCGAGATAGGAATAAAAAAAAAAAAAAAAGAGACAAGTGGGAATATTTTGCGAGAAAACATTAAATAAGGTAGAAATTTGACTCACTGCTGGCCCTTCTGACACCGGGATGTTACAGTCCTTGAATGCTGCTTTCATGTAGTCACACATACAGACAGTTTTACTGCATAGTTACTGAAATACTGCTGCACTATGGCTTTATTCCCAAGGGTTTTTTTTGAAGAAAACCCCTTATTTTTCCCTCTCTTCTCTGTGATCTGAAGTTACACGGGACGGTCTGCTAACTTGCTGGGAAACAAGAACATTACAGTTTACTCATTTGGCTCTGCTGTGCATCATTCAAGAAAGAACTGCCTGGAGTATCGATGCAGGATGAACAGCAGCATCTCTACAATGGCTGCCAATGCCAGCAAACATTTAGACGCTGAATAGATAATAATTTATTTTAAATTCTAGTGGAGATCTCAAGGTTTCCAAAGATATCAAACATGTCCCCTGAATTACAGGGAAATGTGTATAAAATGATGCACAAGACATGTAGGTATTATCTATTTGATGTAATGCTGCAGCCATAAAACAATGGCATCTTGGGCTTTAATATTTCATTCGGGATAAGTGTGATATAGCTTCAATAAGGTGTTGCACCCAGTAGATACAAAATATGTATGTGACATTCTCTGGGAAAAAAATTGAAGCTACTTAAGGGCAAATTTAAGGGGAAATCTGAGTTCAAGGGGTTAAAATGTTTTTTTACAGTGCTATGATGTCATAAAAGAGTGATTGATATTGTATGCTCAGGTGTGTTGCCTTAGGATTTCTGTTCACATGTTCCACATATTAATAACCATCTGTGAGCAGTCAGTATGTGCTGTAACATGTTACCTTGAGAACTAACACAAATGTGCGTTGGCTCAAGCCTGATGCACAGATGTATGAAAACAACTTGTCTATTTGGAGTGTGTTAGGGCGGTGCATGCTGCTTATTACTGCTGTGAGCCACAGGTCACATGACCAGCGCTCCGAAAGGTCAGCCAATCAGTGATGGGCAGTCCGTGGCCTGTGGCAGAGGTTGGCCACATTATAGATTCCCTCATTAAAACCTTTGTATGGATGTAGGTCAGCCGGGCTCTGACAGGTGTCAATGAGATGAATGCATTCTGTCACAAACACACACACACAGATACACACACACACACACACACCTCCCAAGCACTGCCAGTAGGAACAGTAGTCATGGAAATGAGGGTCAGCAACCTCGCCATGCTTAATTCATAAATCTGGTGGCGTGACCGCTGATGAAGCTCATGTTTAGCCTCCGAGTTTTAGAGACCATTTGCTGTTTTTGACATTAATCATATCAATGACATTATCAAAGTTCAAATTCCTCAGTGCAGCGTCTCGTAACTCTGAAGTCTGATGTAATTCTTATAATAATCATCATCCAAATATTTTTTTTTCACTGTGATGTTCGAGGGATCGTGTGGAGCTTTTGATAGCGGTGCCAGATCAGGAGCAAAGGTACATTTTAGGCATTTAGCTAATGCTCTTGTGCAGAGCAAAAGCAGAGAAAGAGGTGGGAGAGTTGCCATCTCCGGCAACATGAATTGAAGATGTTACAGATGTCAAGGTTTTGGCAACCTCTGCTTTCATTTTACATCCAGCAGGTATAAGACATTCATCTGACCCTCATCCACAGTGATTTAAGACGCGAAGGAAAGGAAAGTAAACCTCAATACTGTATCACCGCCATTACAGTAAGGGTCGGGGCCGGGGTGGCCTACAATATTTCTGTGATCACAAAATGATCATGGGAGGGGAAATTTCTTTGAGAAATGAATAAGAATAGAAATAAGAAATGAAAATAAGAGCTACTGAGAGGTAGAGGATTTTTCTTTGAGATAAGAGCATATTAGAGGGGAGAGATAACGCAGAGGGGATATGATTCAGTGGGAAGAGGAGGACGAGGTCCACACGGTTTAATACAGACAAGAAAAGATCTGATCTCCCCAGCCAAGAGTTAATACTCAGGTCTTTTATGGCTGAGTAAATGACACAGCAAGCCATCTATTCTCAGATATTTAGCAATTGCTCCCCTTTTAGTGAGCACAGGCGAGTTTCGGCGTCACCAAAAGCAAGAGAAAATGATGATTATGTTTTAGAGGCACAGAATGGTCAACTTAAAGTAACATTTTTTTTTTCCTCCAGCAGGAGCACAAAGCATTTTGGGATGAAACCCTTCAATTACAGATATAGTTCTTTTTGATACCACTTTCGCGCCGTTTATTTAGCCTCCAGATTGAGCCGCTCTTTAATCACAACACAATAGATTAGTTTTATCCCAGATGCTCAATCTTGATGAGGCATCAAACATTTGTCCACCAAACAATCCCAGACTGGAAAGAGGCAAAATTATTTTCCGCTCGCGTGTAATTAATTATGATGTCATTTGTTAATAAATGAACTCAAAGAGACACATTAAAAAACACTAGCTAATTGTCTCAGATAATATTCATACCATCAGTGATTTGCATCATTCATTCTCTCTCTGATTGCTTCTTATGTCTTTCCCTCACACGTCTCTATCATCCGTTGTCGTCCCCGCTAGAGAGACTGTCTTGTAAACACTTGGTTCAATTTCCACGCCAGTCCACTGACAGCCATGTGTCCTGCCGGAGTGCTCTTGAGCAAGATGCTGAGGCTTACCCGGCTTGTAACTGGATTCAGTAGGATTTCCTTCTGTTTGCAGCCAAAGGGCCTGATGCCAGGCAGCTGCTGATTTTGTTTCAATCCCAACCGCTGCACTCATTCGAGTACCTATCTTCCATCATAACCTGAAAACTCATTTCTTTAAGAAACACATGATGTCTCTCCCTTAAATTACATCTCCTCTCACAGATCTTCCTCCTCTGCTCCTAGTGGATCAGTCTTGTTTACTGAAAAAAAACCCTCTTCCCTCTGCTCTTTTTTCATTGCTGGGACTTCGATCCTCCGTGATCGTTTTCTGATTGCAGGAAATTGTCCGGGTGCCGTGACCTCTGACCCTTGGCCTCTGCACCATCGACTGCTTGTGATGTTGGTGATGCAGGAATTTTATCCAGGATCCAGGAAGATTGTGCAGATGTCAATGTACATCAGTTTTCCTTCAGGATACATTTCCTGTTTCCCATGGGCAATTAGACAACAATGCTAACATTTTGTCCAGCAATCACAGAGACTGTCCTGTAAGGTCACAGGTTTAATCCCCTCAACATTTGTTGTTAGTGTCCTTGAGCGAGGCATCAAATCCCTGAGCTAAATGTTTAAAGGAATTCAATATTTTTGGCAATATCTTCTTTTGCCATCTTACCCAGACTGAGACAAGATATTCGATTTTCACTTCTGTACGTGCACTGCTTTGTTTCCTGTGATTAGCATTTTGTGTTAGCTTAGCATAAAGACTTGAAGTTTGTGAGAGTCAGCCAGTCGCCGTCAAAATAAACCTTTCAGGAACTCCGAAGCTGTCTTATTTAAACAATGTATCATGTGTATTTGAAATACACGTCTTTGAAAGAAAAAAAATGGAAACAAGAGTCATTTTAGGAGAAGTTAGATGAAGTTAGATGGTAGGAAACATAACCAATGAACACATATGTTTAGCGGTTACAGTTCCTACCAGCTAAATTCTTCTTCTAATAACCCTCAATTTTTAAAAACATTTCCAAGACGTGTATTTCAAATACATGATATACTGTATAAATAAGACAGCTTCGGAATTACTGCAAGGTTTATTTTTTCATTTTTTCATTTTCATTTTTCATTAGCTAGGCTAATGACTCTTGTATACTTCAAGTCTTTATGCTAAGCTAACACTAAAAATGATATTGTACATCTTGTCTCACTCTGGGTAAGTCAGAAAAAGGGGAAATTGCCCAACACGTTGAAGTGTTCCTTTAAAATCTTTCAATCATGATAGCCTTATTCTCCATTGCATGTCATTGTCCCCATATAGCAAAAAGCTCCCCACAATTTAGGATCATCATTTAGCACTGAGCCACGCCCTAACGGTTATTGATGTGCATTATCATTGAATGAAATGTGCTTAGTGTGCTTGAAATTGAATTGGTAGGCGTACGTTTGCTTTGACGCCTTGGGGCAAAAACCAAGAGTCATTAGAGGCACTTCTTAGATAAAAATGTAAAGTCTCCTCGGCTGCAGATCCAGCTCCCTCTGGCTGATAGAGAGCCTCATTAGCAAAATATTGTCTGACTTTATCCTACGCTCTGCTGTACAATCATCTCAAAGAATATGATAAGTAACAAAACAATTAAAATGAACCTTTAGTATAGCTTTGAAGGATTTTTGTGTTTCATATGTCACATAAAAACGTAAGAGAGTCATTGTAAACCACTCAGCTGGAAAAGGCTGTCTAAACACTGTGGCTTTGATCCCTGCTCTCCTTACTGTTAGTTCCTTGTAATGATTAGGATTTAGAAACTGAAGCTTACTCTGCTGTTTCTGTTCTTTGGAAAACACTCAAACATAAGAGTGAAGATATATGACTGAAATTTAAATGTGAAATGAAGACAATTTTTACATGTTGTACCCTAAAAATGGTTGTGAAAAAAGGATTTAAGGAGGAATCCAGCAATATGTGGTTGTTATATCTATCTATCTATCTATCTATCTATCATTCCAAACAACAAGACCTCTTACTGCAGAAACAGTTCATCCTCTTCTCTAATTGATCTATTGCTTATAGTTTGAAGCTGTCTTATATAGATCTATAGTGGTCAAATAAGTAAATTAAGAGATTTGCTCCAAATTAAAAATGTACCATCTTTATCTATGTTTAGACTTTCTTGTACATTATACTGAAAAATTATACAAGAAATATTAATACTACTAATACTAAATCTGATACTGCTGAATAAAAAAAAGTACAATAAATGTAAACAAATTCTAGCAAATTGCAATCAATAATAGATGATAGGTTAGCCATTTGACATTATTAGAGTTCTACTCAATAAATAATAATAATAAGAATAATAATAATAATAATAATAATAATAATAATAATAATAATAATAATAACAAATCCCTGTTTTTCCTTTTATTTATTTATTTATTTTAATTCCCAATGCCCATTTCTCCATTTGTTGGGGATAATTCCCCATTTTCCCAACTACTGCATGATTCATTAATCTTGTATTTTATCTATAAATTTTTCAATCTATTTTTGTTTGGGATATACTCATTTATTTTCATGCTACACATGTTTAATAATTTATATTCCTGTATGTATTGTATATTATACATTATTGTTTCAATTCATCTCAGCATGCCAGCATGTTTTCTGCACTCTTAATAGTTTGTGTTAAAATAAAATAAAACAATGATAATAATAAAAATAAAATTCATGCAGATATCATAAAGTTTCATCATTTAAGTATCAGCTACCAGCCTGTAAAACGTAAAAAGGGAAAAGAGTCTTCTTCCATCTTGTTTGCATTAGACAGACTTCTCTCTCACATTGTCATCCTCCCCCTCCTCTTCCTCCTCCTCCTCCTCCCCAGACAGTCCTATGTAAGTCAGCATTTTCCTGTCCTGTCGAGTTTCCTGATGACCAGAGACAATCTCATCATTCCTTGCCATGGCCGGTCCTCTCAGTCGACCTGGAGGCGCTGACTAACGCTGGAGGCTGTCAGGCACAAGATGTTATTGTCCTTAATGGTGAGAAGTTGCCTTGCAGATGGACAAACAACACAATACATGTCCACAATGAAGTACAAAAATGTACAATGTAAAAATTTTCGAAAATAAATAAACAATACGATTTTGGCAAGTAAAATTATCCCAAAGGAGTGACATACTGTAATTCTGCTTGCCTCCAGATGCAGTTGTACTTGACGGAGGAAAAAATGACAATATGTCAAAACAAGGCAGAGGAAGTCATGCTGTTCAGCTGGTATCAAGGATTCAATGCCTGAGTCAAGGCAAGTGAATAAAGAAGGTGATTTGTATTGGAAACAAGTTATTTCACACCACTGGCACATTATTTCCACTTGCCTTAAATATTTCACTCAATATAAGCATGATGTAGCTTCAGTGAATGATTGCAATCAGCAGTTACAGGATATGTATGTGACACTGTCATATGATGGAAAAAAACGTTTTTTTTCTAACCTTAAAGTTATGTAAGGGGATATTTGAGAGAAAATTGGATAGTGAGAAGTTAACCCAAGGTGCCATGTTGTTATGTCCACACCATTACATTAAACAGAAAATATCTAGATGTCTTGTGCATCATTTTATACACTTTCCCTGTAATTGACCAGGATATATTTGGTATCTTTGGAAACGTTGAGATCTCCACTAGAACATAACTTGGCTGCAGCAGCCCATCAGTGGGACCACCCGGTAGTAAGAGGTTAAGAAAAATGACATGAAGACTTCATGTCATGCAGGCCATGTCAGATGAAACTTCCTGGAGTGTGGGAGCAGCCAATTGCAAGAAAGCTAAATGCTTTTGAATGCACAGGGTGAGAGCATTGAATTTACAAGGTCCAGTAAAACAGATCTTGTGGTGCACAATGAAGAGTTTTCAATCTCTCTGATAAAACGTCAAAAAACTATAAAGGTCTACAATAACATTGCCCATTGTTTCAGGAAGCCCTTTATATGGTGATGATGTGCAAATATACATACAGCATGTATACATGTCTATACACACATATATACAGTTGTTTTCATAAGAAAGCAAAGCCTGGTATCAATTAGGAACTGTTTGGTCTGCAGGTAACGATGCATTACGTGACATTGGCCATGTGATTCACCAACAAACCTGTGATTCAATTAGTTAGTCTGTACACACTGAACAGTGTAACATTTACAGATGCCAGTAATATCTATTCCAGACCACTTTCAAATTGTAATCATTGCTTTTATTCAAATCATTAAATGCATGGAATTTAGGGGTCTGAGAAAAAGCCAACCAGCTGTCAATTTTAGGGGGTAAATATGACTATAACTGCTATTTCCTTTGGTGATTTTGAAAGTCAAACAACATTGGTTTGTAGAGAAAGTGACTCAATATGAGCAGTGTCATGCTCATGCTAAATGACCGTGGAATACATTTTGAATTTCAAGGCATCTGACAGTGAATGCAGTGGCTTAAAATGGAATGTTATTTAATGTAACTGTGAACTATGATTTTTATTTAAGCTTTCCCCATTCAAGCTAAGTTTGAATTCAAAATCATTTTCCTGAGGCACACGTATGGAGAAAGTGACAAGACAAATGATGGTTAAATCACAATTTTTGAGGCTGGACCAAACAGGGCAAAGTAAATAAGAGAGAAAATGACACAGCTGAAAACGACAATGGTGGCAGTGTGACAGCTGATTGTATACCAGAGGGCTTATGCTCTATTACAGTATCTCAGAACTCAAGGGCATACATTTATTAAAAGACAAATAACTATTTTCACTCTTTTCACTCATTCTAGAAGCATGACACACAGAAATCCTGTTTGCAAGCTATGTAAGACTGTTTACCAGCTAACCTTGTGATTTCCATGACAACAGCAGTTGCACACAGTGCACTGTGCCTACATTACATGACATGCTCTGATTGGTTGGAGCACTTAGCATAGTGGAAACACTCAGTGTGATCAACTCACAAGGCTCGTCTGGCTTGTGAGGTTAATAAAATATGAAGACGAGAAAAACGAGGAGGAGAAAAACGCTGGATGCATGCAGGTTAAAAAACAATAACATAGCTGTGCGTGATGGTGTTGCAGAGACAATGTAATAATGTTTGGGAAACAATTTGAACATTTACACAAGAAAGGAGAGAATTTTCAATAACCTGTTATTTCCTGGTATGAATGTTCTTGTATTATAGTAATTAAATTGAATTATTGCTTGAATGCTGAATTATTTTGTCAAATGCCTGTTGAGGAAAATGAAATCACAGCAAACATGAGAACATGGCAGTGTGTGTGTGTGTGTGTGCACGTGCGCGAGTGCACGTGTGCATGCGTGGGTGATCTCCATTAGCCGCTCTGTTCTTTCAGCCATCCAGGATCACTGTGACCTTAAAAGCCCACAGGTGAAACAGTCGATTTTAAACCTAAAAAGGCTTTCAATATTTCATTGAAGGGAATGCACACATTACCTGTGGACTCTCCATATTTATTCTACCGTGCCCATTTTGAGTGAGTAGGGGTTTTAAAGTGAAAGTTGTCATCTGTGAAAGCAGAGTGCCTTCTGCAAATAGGGACAGATACATGCTTTTGGCATATTCAGTTACGATGAGAAATTAATGAGGACACAAGAAAAGTTTTAAAACTTTCAGAGTTTCAGCATAAATGCCGGGAAAATTAATATTCATCCATGTTCAAGCTGGTGCTGTCACACCTGTCAGCCAGCCGGATCTGGAGCAGGATTCTGATTTAAAAGCTCTGCAGACACAGGAAAGACCGAAGAACAAACCAACACACCTCACATTGACATCCATACAGGGGATGCAGGGGATTACATCCATCCATAGATTAAATATTGGCGATATTTTAGAAACTGGGAATATATGGAAAAATACTTCTGAGCCTATAATTATTTAGAATTATTCATGGATTTTTGTAAACTGTCATCAACTAGTGTAGAAAGTTACAGAACAATCATGTGCTGCTAACTTTTGGAGAGCTGTGTGAGCCTATACACCCTCCCAAACACACATAGACACACAAATACACACACTCCGCCATTCATGGCATGGCTGGTAATAACTCAGTGATTTGATCCTGTGGAGAAAAGAGGCACAGCCATCTGAATGAGACACTAATTAAGAAATTCAGTCATGTGTGAACGTGGCCATGCCTGTAGCATTCAGATGAAGCCACCGCTACCTGGCCAGCCCCCTCCCCTCCCCAGTTTCCATCAGATAGAGCCATGCATCTGAGCTGAGACACAGGGGTGGGAATACCACACTGAAGAGCTATACAGTCGGTGTGGCTGCAAACAGCCCTGGTCCTTCCATTGCTCACACCAAGCAGCATGTGCAGGTCCATTCCTGCTGATGTAACAAGTGACTTATAATAAATCCCCTGTATTATTATACGGTGCCTCCATCCCCTTCGCTCGTTTATGATCCTTTATTATATACTTTCTTTTTTATTCACTTTATGGACATTTGTAAATGTGTAATAACTCTTTTATCACTCTATCCCTCAACGGGTTGTGTATCTCTGTTTCCTCTGCGGCTGCGCTCTCTGTTGTGCTCCACCTTGCCATGAGAGCATGTGGGACTCCACCAAGACTCTTCCTCCTTTGTTGTCATTCATTCTTTCGCACTCCCATTTCCTGGCAGGCTGTCGAGCTGAGCTCTCATCCATATACACTGTCATAGGACCAGACCAGTAATATAAGGCTGGGAATAGGATTGATGGAAATACACAAAGATTTAAATCCTCCTGTGAATGGCTGAATTACAGCATTCAGATACTTCCAGGAATTCTGACAACCCGGCTTTTGGGTGCAAAAAAAAAACAAAAACAAGCAGAATTGTGCGATTATAGAAATTAAAATTCTAAAAACTAGTACAGGCCCTCCACCACTGGGGAGTGCAAGTACTGGTGGAAGGGGGTTTGTATTTATTGGCCTTAGGGTGGTGCAAGAGAAAAGGTTGTGAGGTCACCACAGCTGACAGGGTTCATCCTCTGGATAGCATGAATGTGCTTCCCAATTCCATGGCAATCCACCCAACAGATTTTGAGATATCATATTTGACATTTTGCACAAAGGTGGCACTACAATAAAGTAAAATGAGCTCGTCAAAATCAAGAAGAATCTTCCTCTGGGGAGCATGAATGAGCTCATCAAATTGCATGGCAATCTGTCCAATAGATTGAGAGATATCAAATTTATATGGTGCTAGAGGAAAGGTGATGTGACACCAAAATTGACAGGGTTCATTCACTGGGAAGTATGAATACACTGTGTGTTACATAGAGATATATTGAGATGTTGCACACAAACCAAATGTTTTGCCTGAGGGTGGTACTTGAGGAAAAGTTATATGGTCACCAAAAGTGACAGACTTCATCCTCTGTGGAGCATGAATGTCCTCAACAAATATAATCCACTGATTAGATTTTGTGATTTTTTTTAATACTGTGATTGCAATATTCTCTGTAATTAAGAATTTTCCAAGTACATTCATTACATTTGCTTTAAAAAAAAACAAAACTATAAAGTGCATGCCTAAGATAAACAAAGTGACAATAATGAACAAAATTATAAATAAATGGAATAAATGAGTAAATAAATAAATGATAGCAAAAATAATGATTATATTTTTTGTGAGATCTTGTGTGCAAATTTTGAGTTCATTTTGGCCTTAGAGTGGTGCTAGAGGAAAGTTCATGAGGTCACCAAACCAAAATTAAGAGGGTTAATCCTCTGAGGAGCATGAAGGTGCTTTCCAAATTCAATAGTAATCCGGTGTCATTTGTACCTGATGGATTTGTTACATGAGGCATCTAGAAATACTAACTCTGCTCACTCTACTATGCAAATGCAAATAAAGTTAATTAAAAAAAATTAAATGAAAAAAAATGAAAGGGAGGATATATCAAAGCTTGGTGTGTGTGGGACAGCAGCGATACATCAAGTCTTATAGTGAAGTAAGCAAGAATTTTTTAAACATGATTCAGTTGTCATGTTGCGAAAAAAAAATAAGAAAATAAGACCCAGGCTGACTGAATTATCCTTTAAGCTCCTAAGGCAGATTGTTCTACCATCTAAAAGCCTTGATGGCAAAGACCCAATTGCCTCTATAAGTACAGATGTAGCATACAGACACACTGTAGAGAAAGTGAGAGAGGCTTATTACTATAGTGAAGAATAATGCAGCTGAGCTTGCTGTTTGCTGAGAGAAGGATATTGAAAAACACAAGAGAAGCAATATCACATCTGGTGAAATTAGAAGAGAACAAGATTTCATAAGGGGATGCAAAATTTATTACATTTACATTACATCTTTCATTTTAGTCATCTGTCTGACTCTGTTACACATAGTGACTTAGTGAGCGAGTACAGCAGTAGAATAAACTTCATCAATGACCAATATTATAAGCAGTCAATCGTGCAGAGGTCAAGGTTCACAGCAGCAGGACAATTTTCCTCCTGTGATCAGAGAATGATCATCGATGATTGAATTTCCCAGCAATAGAAAAGCAGCAGAGGGGAGAGGATGTTTTTCAGTAAACAAGACTCAAGTATGATCGGATAGAAGCAGAGGAGGAAGAGAAGAGATGTAATTTAGGAGGGAGAAATCATGTGTTTCATAAAGAAATGAGTTCTCAGGTTATAATGGAAGATAGGAACTCTACTGAGTGCAGTGGTTGGGACTAAAGCAAAATCAACATCTGCCTGGCATCTTGTAAACAGGGGGAGTGGTAAATGCTTATGCATGAACTTACAATCCTTGAGCTGGTAAGGTTTCTTACTCAAACGGCACGCTTGGCTGATGGACACACATCAGCAGTTTCCAACATTGAGCCTCTCTTCTTTTCTTTCCAGGTCTATTAAATTGAAATAAGGGCTCCTTTGTTTTAAAGTCACAACCAACAATGCACATAATCAAAGCTGCGTGTTCTGCACATTTTTAGCAACATATGGAATCTGAATATTTTGATAAGGTGAATAGTTTTTTAGAAACTGATGTTATGTGTAGTGTGCACCAAACTGATCCACTGAGCTTTTAAGTAGACCCTGATTTATTCACACTGTTGGTGCCAACAGTAGATTTTTAAATTTTCTTTTCTCTGTTTGCTTTTCAGTAGGTGTATGAGCTACCGGTCTCCAGGTGTCAGGACGCTCTTTGCCGAGCCAGTTAGCGGCGGGAGCGTCAGTTTTAGCAGCAGCACCTAACATCTCCAGCAGTGGCTGCAACCATGCTTATCACAGGCTCTCTGTTTGCGGATTTTATGGGGCAGGAAGGGCCTCCACAATGCTACTGTATTTTATGATGCATTTCGAGCTCAGCAGTGATAGTGGGGACATTGTATTAGGCACTTGTAAAATCAATGTGCCAGGCTAGACTGGAGCCAAAGCTAATGTTTGGCTGCTCTCCTTGGCCCTCCGAGATCGATAGAAAAGGATATATGCCGCTTAGCAATGCTTTGATCCATCTAATGTGCCTCACAGTACAGTAAGCAGCTAGATATTTAGTACCACCGTCTCCCAATGGGAATCAAACCCTGTCAATTTTAACGCCGTCACAACACTAAACGACACAGGATGAAGATGCAAGATGGCTACAAGTGGGTTTCATTGTGAAATATGAATTTGATTAGAATAGATTTGATATGACTGCAAAAGAAATGTAGTTTTACCACTATACATTATATATCAAAATGTCCATTGACATTTTACATTTTAACCATCTGTATACATAATGACATAATTATCATAATTGACATCATGATCATAGTAAACATTAATTACTAATACTGACATACAAAGTAATCCACAGCTTACACTGCTATGTTCTTTTCAGTATTGATCCCCTCATGTGTGAAAACTATTTTTTGCAGCTTGTCTCTGCCAAAATCTATCATCAGTAATTTATTCATTTTTCTCAGATATCCTGTCAGTATTATTTACTGTTCAGGGTCAAAAAGACGTGTGGTTTGAGATTTGTAATTTTATGTTCATTTGATTGGGCAGAGCTAGCTGGTAGAGGGACTGGTAACAGATCGGTAAAAAATTAAAACCAGTTGGCAGAGATGCTCTCTCTCTCTCTCTCTCTCTCTCTCTCTCTCTCTCTCTCTCTCTCTCTCCTTCATCCCAGGTTTGTTCAGGCTCTTAAAAGTGTAATACTAGATGAACACTACTAAAGAGGCTGATTTGCTTACAAAACTGAACCAGCAGGGCCAACAGGTTACAGATGAACCAGTTTATTTCTCAAAGGATG
>OMLF01036847.1:0-16923 GCA_900302615.1 Holocentrus rufus | reverse complement strand
ATGCAGAGGCCACACACACACACACACACACACACACACACACACACACACACACACACACACACACACACACACACAGGCACACACAAATACAGAATCGTTTCTCTGTTATTGTGTCCAATTTGACTGAATAAGGAGTCTCAGCCACTGCAAGTCTGTCTAAAGAGGCATAAGTAAACAGGTTGGAGACCTCTGGGCCTATTTTTGAGACTCCAAATGAGCTCTGAATTCACCAAATTACTGGAAGCATTCATGAATATCCAGGAGCAGGTGGTAGATTTTTTTTTTCTTGCTACAATTTCTGCTTAGCGCCCTCTGAGATCTGCCCTAGTGCTGTTCCTGTATCTTTGACCTCCTATGCACACAAGAACATATTCTTGTGTACAGATTATTTTTAATCTAGGATTATGGATGCATTTTAACTGTTGCTAAATCTCAATTAAAGATGACGACAAACCAAGAATGAATAAACAAGACCTGCAGCTATGACAACATCTGCAGATCTGCAGACAGCATCCATACACATGAAAAGTCAAAATTGTTTTTGGATGAGACATTTTGGTCACAAAACCAAAAAAAGAAAAAAAAAATCTTTCAAGTACTTTATTTTTATTCATTCATTTCACTCATTTGGTTATTTTTATTTGATTTTTGTAATCTTTACCTATAATGTAAATTTTGTGCTGTTGTCACTAATGCATTTACTTTTTTTTTTTTTACTATTTTGAAGAACTTTGTAACTTATGTTTTAAAAAAGTGATTGATACATAAATAATTAAGGTCATCCGTTCATTTTCACTTATTTTCACAACCATAGACTATGTGATTTTTCTTAAGTCCACAATCAAGTTTCAAGAAAATATTAATTAATAATAAACTTTAAAACAACTAACTGTGCTGAACGTTTTGGAAATGATGTCTGTTACTCCGTCTGTTATTCACAAAGTTACAACAATGGCCCATCAGAATTGTGTATTCATTCAATCAAATCTTGTATAATAAAGCGTTTGTATGAGCAGCGCGGCTCCTTTAACTCACCGCGTGAAGGAGGAGCGCGAGCTGCTGCGGAAGTGTTTCTGTTTCTGTTACCTAAAAGGGGCGTGTCTCCAAATGTCAAACGTGATACTTAGAAAAAGTAAGCTCCGGACTCGCTGCAGTTTGTGACTGGTGGTCTATGAGGTTGTTGTTTTGTCTCAGAGCAGCTCACTAAGTGAAGAACTTCGTGATAATGTCAGACTCCATAAAAAATGTTGCGATATTTGGAGCCACGGGGATGACCGGACTGGTGACCCTGCCGCAAGCCGTGGCTGCAGGTAAGAGCAGAACTGAACTGAACTGAATAGAACAGAACAGAACAGAATAGAATAGAGTAGAATAGAATAGAATAGAATGATCTGATAATTTGTGATGAGAGTCCAGACAGAAACCTGGCATGCAAGTTTTGTCCAGACTGGGTTCAGGGGACACTCCGGGGTGCCTGATAGGGTTTCAGAAGGTCAATGAAGCAAAATGAAGAATACTTTAAGTTCACATTTATCTGACTGAAGTGAAGTTTGCACAGTGAGAAAAGGCATGACAGTGATCAGAGTTTTCATGCTGTTCTCTCTCCACCTGGAGTCAAGTAATGAGAATCTGCAGAGGAGAGGAAGAAAACTTTATCAACTGGATCAGTGGGACCCTGACATGAATAAGAATGAAGAATAGATCTTAAGCAATAACCAGGATCTGATCATCTATAAGGAGCACCTGTATAGAAACTTGTCTTAAGTATTACAGAAATAGAATAGAATAGAATAGAATAGAATAGTCAGCCCCCACATAGAAACCTGATTTAGAGTAGAAAAGAACAGACTTTATACTTATCACAGCAGCATAACCTACAATGTACCAAAATACAAAATAGAAACACTAAATACTAAACCAAGCAGAACAGAAGTGAAAATAGATAAAAGAATATGCAGAATTTTGGAATGGTTTCTTGAGAGCTGATGAATTTATAAGAAAAATCAAAACAAACTTTAGGGTTACTGCTACTGTCTTTGTGGCACTGGATACTCCATTCATAGATTAAATTGAGATTCGTTTGAGATGATCTTTTTTTTAATTTTTTTTTAAGAAACTTTGTTAATAAATTCAGATTTTGAATCCTGTGTAAACTACAACCAAACAGTGGTTCAGGATTACAAATGGAAGTGGTTATACACATTTTACAAAATCATATGTATACTTCAGTTTTTTTTTTATTTTGGTCAGTGGTTTGTGGTTTTGTTGTTTTGAAGTCCGTATTTCCAAAAATCCCAGATCTCCCCATTAATTGACTGATCAAAGTGATGGATTCTCATAGAGACAAGCTTTACTTTAAACTGTGTCAAAGTGTCAAGGTCCAAACTTCATGCTGAATCCATTCAATGATTCAACGGAAATGTTGTAATGCATAAGAAACCATGACTCAGTGAATATTGCAGCCACACTGCAGAGGGTTTGTAGCCTGAAGTGTTTTTATTTGTTCCTTGCCCTCTGGTCACCATGGGTTAAAAAAAGGAAAAAAAATTCTTGAGTCATGTTTGGCGTTACAGGTCAGCTTTGTGCTGAGTCACCGTAGGCTGTGCAAAGAGTTGATAGTAGAAAGGTGCTCACTATCTGCTCGGTGCAGAGAGGGCGGGCTCGCTTAGATTTAACAGACTTGGTGAAGTTGTAGGAGCTTCTAGAAAATGAGGTTTCATTTCAGGTTCAGTTTGGAGAACAGGAAATTCTAAATAATGTTATTTGGCTGAATTTATGTTAAATTTGTACATGAAACAACTACTACACCAGCCTGCAGTTTCTGTACCACTGACTGTCAGAACTGTGAACCTCTGTCAAGACCAATCGTGCACATTTATCAAACTTGAATAAATGTCATTATAATGTTGACGGTACCAATGTGGAGTAGGAATAGGACTATTAATCAATATTCAATAGATCACAACACCAAAATGTGACAGTATATCCTGTGGAGCATAAAAATGAATTGTGATATGAGCTCCACATTTAATTCTGCTGTAGTAATCACAAATGTGACGTCTCACCCATCGCAATTTCATAAACTTTCCATAAAATTTATAGTATTTGCTCTTTGTAATGACAAAATTTTCATATTTCACATCAATTTCATATTGCTAGAAAGATTTGTGGCTCAGAAAAATAATTCTGCACAGTCATGCTTTGCTGTCATTGAACTTTGATCCGTTGCGCTGTATCCTGCTTTTTTTGAATTGTGAAGCTCATATTATATGCAGAATTTTTTTGTGTGAAATAAGCACATTGTCCCGTCCCATCTCGTCCTGTCAGCTCATGTATTCTTAGTTGTTTGACTAAATCATTAAAGGTGCGTCTTGAATTAGAAAGGCAGCTCCCTGTCTGACACTGAATGTAAAAATGTGCAAAAAAGAAAAAGGAACAACATAAACGCTGAATGATCACATTTTCAAACTATGAAAGACTCACCTTTAATTCAAAGTAGCACATTCATGCTTCTTTTCTGTGTTTGATAAAAGTCATTATGGCAAATGTAGGAAATAACTAACTGATGTAGCAGTTGAGAAGTCAGGTTAAGGGATAGTGGGCTCAATAAAAACACAAAATTCACTGAACATTGCGTATTGATGATTTGTAAGAGCATAAAAAGAGCATCTAATCTCTGTAATCTCTGACATTACCGCATTTCTCCATGCAGGTTACAATGTGACCGTGCTGGTTCGGGACCCTGCCAGGCTGCCGGCCGACCACAAGGCGTCCCGAGTGGTGGTGGGCGATGTGCTGAATAAAGATGACGTGAAGAAGACCATGGAGGGCCAGGACGCCGCCATCATCATCCTGGGCACCAGGAACGACCTCAGTAAGGCTCTGCAGACGTACAGGAAGCACTCACAAACAAGAAAACACAACAAAGAGAACATAATCACATGGAGAATCGCCCCTAAACAAATGAAAACAAACACATGCTTCCTCACTCTCTAATAAAAAAAAGGTTTTATCCCACACCAGACATGCAGATGTGAACGACATCAGATTAGATGTGGGCAAAGCATTTTATGTTACTTTAAAAACACACACATTTTTTGCAGCTGCAAGGACAGAGTTTTCCTACAGTGATCAATAAAATTCATCGTATCTTATGTGATTGAACTTGTTCACCTTATGCAAGGAGGCTTGCAGCTTGTGTAGTGCTGTAAAATCTCCACTAGAGGATGCCAGAAGATAAAACATAACCCTGTATGTGTGACTGTTAACTCCATGAAGGTGAATGGATTTTTGAACACTTACAAGTGTTTTTCTTGTGATTTTATCAACACTTGTTTGGACTGAGTTGATTGAGGAAAAGGCACGGAGGAACATTTTAAAGAGGGTGTTTGTAATTTTAAAGGAGGTAAAAATTGACCGCAGCTCGGCCTTTCTAGTGATTTCTACACTGTGGTCAAACATTTTCTCCATTCATCACTCTGGGAGTTTGAGATCAATCGGCCAGTATTTTCCTCCAGCTCTCAGTATCAATGTTTGCAAAAGGGCAAATGTTTTCCTGCTGACCAGATGTATCTATTTCTTTATTTGCCAATGCAATACATCAGAGGTGAAACTTCTCCTGAGTTTGCAAAATAAAATAAAAGTGATAAACTGTTAACAAAGCAGTGCTGGTATTTGACCATTCACAAATTCCTGCAGAGTGAGGCACACAAAAAATTAACATGTTCTATCAAAGAGAACAAGAAATCCAACAAAAGACGGACACATACTACAAGATTCTGGCAAAGTTCAGCTCTAGTTAGACTGATCTGCATTGATAAAGATGTGGTACTCGAAGACATCTTGAAGTGTGCATCACCTCTAACTTCTAATTCCATGGTACAATCTGCAAAGTGTCCTCAATAGCGAGATGTCAATACCAGTGCAGCGGTAGAGTTGTAGCTTGGGAAGGAGGAAGTTCTCAGTTTGGTCCGTACAGTATGACCCCCTGCTGTGACACACTCCTGATCCTGTACTGATGTGTGCTCACCAGGCCCCACCACCATGATGTCACAGGGCACCAAGAACATCCTGGACACCATGAGAGCCCGCGGGATCCGCAAAGTTGTCGCCTGCATGTCAGGTAAAAATATTAGTGGTACCATATAAACTGATACTAGCAGCCTGTATTATATTTGTAAAGCACTTTGTGCTACATTTTAATGTATGAAAAGTGCTATACAAATAAAGATTGATTTGATTTGATTTGATTTCTTATCTGTGTAAAGTAGTATGTGGAAATACATTTTGGGATACGTAGGTTTAGAAAAGTTTGGGCAATCACAAATGAAGTATTAGAAATGTGTTACAAAGTATTTTTCTGGTTTTAGAGAATTGCTATGATGTGGTAAAACCCCACTTATCTGGCAGTCCAAGAATAGTATGAATTATTTGCATGTAAATTTACATTTGACTTTCAGTTACTAAAGAAACAAAGTCTGTTTCGTAGCTCTTGAAGCGTCTTGTAAGGCCGTTTTTGAACGTTGTACCTTGCTTTTTTACTTACTCTACTGCCTTGATGCTCTTATTTATTTCCCTTGGATTCCTGATTACTGACTACTTCACAATCTTGTAAATGTCTAAAATGTAAATGTAAAGGTAATTGAACTGACAAACATCTGTCCAAAGAAGGTACCAGGAGGTGAAGGCCATTTAAAAAATGTGCACTCCTTCTCTTTCTCCACTCTGACCCACTTTTTCTTCATTCATCCCCATTTCTCTCCACAATTTCTTTTTTCTCTCATCTTTTCTCTCTCTCCTTCATCTTGTTACTCGTTCCTTCTCAACTCAACCCTTCCTCTCTAATTTCACCTCCCCTCACTTCCATTCTGCCCACTCCCTCGATTTTACCCCTTTTATCTTTCTTCTCTCCTCTCCATTCTTCCCACTTCTCCTCTTATATTCCACTTTTTGTGTTTCCCCTCCTCCTCCTTTTCCTTCCTGTTCCCCCCTCCCAGCCTTCCTGCTGTGGGATCGCGCCAAAGTCCCGCCCCGTCTGGTTCCTGTGACCGAGGACCACGACAGGATGTACACACTGCTGAAGGAGTGTGAGCTGGACTACGTGGCTGTCATGCCTCCTCACATCGCTGGTCAGTATGAAACAGCGCTGTAGAGTTTTATTCCAAAAGGAGATATTCACAATTTGAAATGATGGCTGGCATAAAAGTGCATCAGTTAGTAGCCAACTTAAGGCCTTTGCTTTTGAAATGCTAACATTTTATGAGGATAAAATCACTCTTTTTTTATGAATGATAGATTTCAGGTTGCAGTTTTCTTTTTTAAATGATCTATACAGTGTTTTATAATTAAAACCATTTGAAATAAAAGTATTTGCCATTGCATTTGTATTGACTAAGGCACTTTACTAATTACTTTAGTTAATTTGGCTCCAATACAACGTTCAAAACCAGTATGAAAAGGGGAAAGAAGCCCACACAGCAGTCAGTCAGGGCATCAAGCCTTAAAAGAAGGACATTAGAAATGTTTTGTACTTTTTTAGCATCATAAAGCTGCTCTAGGAAATGGTTCCATGTAAAAATATAACCCATTTAAGAGCCTAAATCACAAAATATGACTGCAGCAAAGAAGAATGTCTCATCCTCCATAAGTGTGATGCTGTAGATTTGCCCTATTTGTCCATATAGTGTGGGGTACGTTCACTTCTCCGCCCACAGGAAATGATTAATCAAACCTTACGAGTGAAATCCAAACTGCCTCCTGAACAGCAGTGAGCCTCTGTATAGAGAAGTGGACTCACCAACATCAGATTTTGGTTTCCTCTGATGTAAATCAGCTGCAGACTGACTTTGCTCAGTGTAAAGCAACAGTGACATCATGTTACAGGATATTGAAATTTACATTTTTTTCAGACTGATACCTCCAGCTGCTGTTTAAGAGTTTTTTTTAGTCTTGATTATATAACTAGTTGATGTGTGGGCTCCTTTTCCCTTTGCATGGTGTTGTAGAAATAAAAGTTTCTTCTTAAGTCATAGTCCAACATTTTTTCCCTGTTTTTGTCTTCATGTGAGAATTGTATCTGTACCACATTTGTGATTCTGTAATAGAAGAGCAATCAGTTATAGTATTACCTACTGGGGAACTTTAAAAAAGTAAAATATCACACACGTATTCTATCTCTGTTTTCTTCTCTCTCTCTCTCTCTCTCTCTCTCTCTGTCTCTGTCTCTCTGTCTCTCTCTCTAGGTGACCAGCCTCTGACCGAGCGGTACGAGGTGACGGAGAACATGCTGAAAGGAAGAGCCATCTCTAAATACGACCTGGGACATTTCTTCGTCAAGTGTCTCTCCACCTCGGAGTGGGACGGCAAGACTGTGGGTGTGAGTGGACAGTACAGCTAATCCCAGAAAATCCCCCCACTCCCTCCCCCAGTGACAGTGAAGGATGTAAATGTCTGTTTGTGCCCTCGATTCACTGCATCGCCATTCCCTGTTTTAGTTAGAAAAGATTTGCTTATATAGTGAGAATTAGAGTGAGAATGAAGGAAAGATATCTGCTTAGATTCTATTAGTTTGCTTGTTTAGATAAATCGCTAATGCTTAAATTCCTTCCTGTTTTCATCCCTTATAATCATGAGTGAGCAGCTTTTGCATAGTGTTATAATTGTTATTATTTTTTGCACTGATTTCCAATTCATCATAGACTGCAATATGAAAAATTTAATACACGTGCCAAACTCTTATTATAGCTGTATAGGTACAGATGTTTACATTCATTCTCATCAGGTCTTTCATTTTAGAAGTGCAACACAACAACTGGGTAATGATTATTTGTACCAGCAGTGAAAGTTTCATCATGTGATGCTTTCCGATGCCGTTCCAATGCATGCTTGTCATTTTTATAGGTTTTGAAATAAAGAGTTTATTGTACAAAAACTTGTGGTGCAATGCTCAAGTATCATGTGAACCCCAAGTAGCTGCAGGGTTGTGGGGAAGCCTTCTGGAAGGAGATGATAATTATAAAAGGAATAATCATGGTAAACATTTTTTGTGTAGCACTTTTTCAAACCATTGCTAGTAAGTCCTGTACAAACCAGTAAGAATACATAAGGGCAGTAAATGGGATGGTGAAAAGCAAAACAAAGTCAAGGACAATTAAAAAAAAAGTATAAAAACAAAGTGGAAAGGAGACAAACACCTTATGTATTTACCATATAGACTCATTAGGCTATTCAAAATCTGTGGTCCCACTCATATTCACTTAGATAAAATTGATCATTTTTGTGAATTCTCAAAGTATAAATAAGTCTTTACATCTAACCAAACCACTTGTGGTTGAATAGATTTCCTACTTGGTTTAGCCCGATGGTCTCCCAACTTGGGTCTGAGGGCCACCGGGGGTCCAAATCTGCAGCAAAATGAGCATAAGGACAGAGAGAAAATGTATTAAAATGACTGGTTAGATGAAAGGTTTCACTCTGTCCACTGTGCTGCATGTCCTCCTACATACAGTATAGACAGTTATATAATCCTGTACCAAGTCACATCTAACAATAAAACCTTCTAGGTTAAGGTTTTTTGGTGGCGCAGTCTGGTCAAATGTGGGTCTATTAGACGGATTGATATGAAAATATTTGAGGAAGCCAAAGTTTGTTTTAAATCTCCGTTGCGCTTCATTCATCATGTGAATCAACATCTCGCTCTGAAAAAAAAATGACAGCCAGTCTCCCTACTACGGTGACATGGTCAGTTGTGCAACTCCCATTGACAAAGATGCGTGAAGCTAACCATACAGAGCCAGAAAAATACCGGAAATGCGTATTTTTTCTCTCCAAAATGTAAGTTGAAGACTCCTCTGGTGGATAACATTTTGTTCGGGAAAAAAAACACCAACTTCAGTACACACACAAATTTAAAAAAAATCTCAGATCCCATTTGAATTAAATTTTATTTTATCTTGTGGTTTTATTTATTTATTTTAAAATAGCTGCAATAAATGTTCGTAGTCGTGCAATTCATATTTTAAATTGTATCCGGAAGTTGTAGTTTTTGTCCTGGCCAGCTTGACGCTGGTCTCTGCCGTCCAATACACAGGCCGAGGCGGAGCTAAAGCTGTTTTTCAAAGTACACTCGTCACTACTTCATGTGGCGAAAAGTCGAGCTGTGGAATTTTAAAAAATCCTTCAGCAATTTTTTAAATAAGAAACTGGCAGGCTACGTCAGTGGACTCTAGTGTCTGCCGACTGTTTTTCATCGTGAAGAGCGCCGTGTTCAGGTAAATATCTCTCTCGCAGCTCGGAACAAGATTGATTTGGACAACTGTGCATTTGTCAGAGTTGTGGACGTGTAAGCTGCATGTGCAGACTCCCTGTATGACCTCTCAGCTGTCTTGTCAAATGAAATCATTACTGGACCCTATAGAGGTTTTTGTAAAGGTCTCCGACCGTTTTGATTCACTCGCCGTTGCAGTAACTATTTTATAATCAGTCAGGAACTTGTATCCTTTTTATAGGATGGAAACTGGAAACTGTTGTAAGCCATCAACTGCCGTCTGTGCTACTTTTCTATTCAAAGACAATATGCTGATGGAAATACCTCTTTTATCGGTGATGTAATCATGGAATAATCGGTGTAATGCAAATTACATAACAAGCTTGATAATCTGGTCTGGGCAGCAATTGGCTGGATTTGAAAGTATGGACCTATACGTTATATAAATTCTCATATTAATATTGTATTTATCACTATTTAGTTTTTACACGCGTTTAATGCCCTTCTGCAATGGAAATCAATGCTGAATTCATCACTGTGGCACGTAACGTATATAAACTGCATTACCCATAATGCCACTAGCCACAGCCAACCCCCAACTGCAAACTTTTGGCGTGAAACTCAAATCACGGGCGGGAGAAGAAGGAAAGAGTCCGTTTTCTTCGTGTCGGTGAGCCGAAACTTAAGCAGTTAACGCGACAATTTTTGATCATACACCGTTGTTTACATTTTTTGTTTTATTATATATATGGACGAGTAAAAGTGTAATGCTTTTTGGGTCGAAAAGGAGTCGGAAAAACGTTAACTAGCTAACAAACAGCAGCGGTATCGGTTGCCGAGGAGAGACGGGAAGTGAACTCAACAGGACAGGTTTGTTTGCTTTCAAAGTTGCATTCTTTGGCGTCTGTTTTTCAAATTCAGTTGAACGTTTATCGGTTTAGCTAATTACTTGTTCCGGTCATTCTGGTCAAGTCAAATCAAATAAATTCTGTTTGTGTAGCGTTAGCCTTTAGCCAGTTACAGTTTTAATAAATAGCTTCACAACGCCCACATTGTGAAACTAAGAACCGAAAACTACCACCCCCAGCCTAAATACCACACTGAGTAAAAAGGAACAACTCACTAAACCATCATTATAATTACACGGAGGAGTTTGAGGGTATACAATTACTATAAGTTGCGTTTCTTTGGAAAAAGTGATTTTTAAAATAATCTATACAATGTGCAGGGGATTTCGCTAACTGCCATTGGCCATGGAAATTTTGGAAAGTCAGTGAATGTAATAAATTCTTGGCAAAAGTCATTTAACGTTAGAAACAAGAAATTTTGTCAGTGTCAAATTAATAAATCATTAACTAATTATTCAGCAAACATTTATTTTCCATTGTTGTTCACATTGTTCTTGCTTCCCCAACAGGGGAAAACTTTGGTCAAGGGCTAAAACACTGTTTATATAGGTCATATACAGGCCATGTTGAATTTCCATGACCTATATAACACTATGGAAACGTCAGGACATTTTATATTTATCATAAAGTGAGAACCTGTTGTTACTATTCAGCTAATGATATCTACCTCCCTTTTTAGCTCAGAAGATGATCATGAAGGGGCAGAAGCGTAAACTCCCGCCAGAGGAAGTGGAGGGTTCAGACAGGAGCGGTGCTTCCTGGGAGAGCCAGCGGCAATTTGTGTTTTACGTGTCTCTGAACAAGTACCAGCGAGGTCAGGAGCTGCCTGAGCCCAGCCTGCGCCGCTCCGTCTTAATCGCCAACACACTGCGACAGATCAGCCTGGAGGCCAGCAAGGCACCCGCTGTTTATATGGGGGTGTCATCGTCACCACCTTCACCCTGTGGTCCTGCACCCGCACCAGTGAAGGAGAGGGAGAGTGTCTTCCCCAGGACGGCAGCGCCAAACCGTCATTCAGCAGTAACAGTTGCCAGCTGCCCCACGGCTGCATCAAACCACCAGCCAGTCGCAAATTGTGCATCGAGTAGATCTCTGACAAGCTGCCTCTCCAGTGCAGCAAATTTTCCCCGAGATGAAGATGAAGAAGACTGGGGCTCCATGTCCGCCGACCCTGATTTCTCCCTCTCCGCGGCTATCTCCTCCATCCTCACCGCACTGGACTCCACCATCGACGGGCAGGCAGCTCCACGGACACCTCTCAGATCCTTGGAGAACCTGACGGCGCCGGCTGGAGGTCCCGAGGTAGACGCAGCGTGGGCGAAACAAGGGATGAAAGGTCACTGGGGGGGCAGCTGGGAGCGACAGGAGGAGTGCAGGGTGATGGAGAGCAGCATGGAGGGGATGAGGTCCAGCTACCTTGGAGATTTGGCGGTGGAAGATCTGTTCCAGGACATAGACACGTCCCTGCTGGAGAGGGACATGGGGGCGCTCGGGGTGCACGGAGGGGGAAGCGGGCACTCCTCTGGAGATGATCTCCTGAGGTACCTTCCCCCTTTCTCCTCTCCGTCTTCCTCTTTCTCCCTCTCTCTAAACCAGAATCTGAAGTGCCTTCCCTCGTTCTCCTCGTTCAGCCCATCTTCTCCTTCTTTGTCCTCCTCATGTCCTCTCTCCTCACCGTCGTCTTGTCCCTTCTCCAGTCAGAGTCACATGAGAGAAGGACTAGAGCTGGAGCATCTGATGGAGATCCTGGTGGAGTCCTGATAACCTCAGTGTACAATAAGAAATCACCTCACAAAGGAAGTAAACTGACTGGGCTAGGTTGCTGAACAAAGACTAAAGTGGACGTGAAATGACTGAAGAGATGTTTTTTATATCTCTATTTGGAACCGGTTTTGTAAGGCAAAAGATTGACTTGTCAGACTTGTTAAATTGCTCTGGTTTTATGTTTTTATCTCATTTCAGGAATGGTGTATTATGGCCTTTAGTAAGTTTTTGTAGCAGAAAGGTCTAGAAATGTTTGTAGAAATTTTAAAAAATGATTGTTGTCCAAGACACAAATTGCTCCACTGGCATGCAAGCCGTGATGCACCATGGCAACTTTTGTTTTCTGGCAGTAATGGAGGGTGTAATACAGGGAAAACTTTATTCGGGTAGTAAGCCATTAGTGTCTGTTTTTGACAGTGATTTTAAAACCGCTAAGAGGTGTTATTAGCCTAAAACCCTCTATGGCGCTCCAAGACACTGTAAAACAGTGTCAGGTGGCCCTTTAAGTTCATGCAAAGGCAGTCAAACACTGTTGCATCTAAAAAACAAAAGAATACAGATGTTCAGTAAGTCTGTACTTTTTAATTTATATTGAAATATTTCTCAGCCAAGCAGTATAGTTCTTCAGCATTAGCTATAAATGGTTGACAAGTGACCTGTAAGTAAAGATATTAGTAGTGTGTGTGTTAATAGTTAAATGAACTGTTAAGCAGTCACCATGTGTGCGGTAATTGAATATTTTACAACTCAGCCAATCAGAACTGAGTACTGACATGTTTTATTTTTTTGATTTTTAATTTTTTTCTCAAACAGAATTTATTCAGGAAATATGAAGTTGCAAGGTCATCACTGCAAGTGTATTGAGCAAAGTGCTTGGGCAGTATGAAATTTGTCAAATGCATCACAGCAGCAGGTCACCCTGCAGTTACACCACATGTCTGTCTCTACTTTAGCATCAGCCATCGGCAGCCAATCATGTGCTGGCTTTGCTATTAGTGCAACAGGCTGCAGCCAGCTAGGTGCAGTCTGTCAGTGGACAGGATCACATTAATGTTTTTACTCGATGTATGAATGCAGAGTTATATGGGACAAATCCTCAGTGACAAGTCTGCTGTGGTGTTATGTGTGCTCTGAGAAAGTGAAGTTGAAGTTGGCGCTGAAGGAGAGGAGAAAGGTTGAAACACTAATATAGGTCATGTCTTCTGTGAAGAAATCCCTCAAATGTCATTTCATCAGTGAGTTACAACAGGGGCACAGTGACAGATGTACAGAGATCAAGAAAGGGTTTCAAGAAGTCAGGTTTAACCAGGGCAGATTTTTACAGTCAACATTAAATAACATCTCACCTGTTCATAATGAAGTCATCAGGTGGTTTGACATTTGTAAGAACTAGCGTCTAAAAAATGATCAAAATCTGAAGAATAGTATATAATGTTTGAAAAATATTTGACCTAATCTGGCGATCCTGCTTCATGTTTGTTGTGAGTTGTACAGCAGTAATTAGGATGCACACTGACTTCAACAGAAGTTGAAGGAAGTTGTGCTTCATTTATGTAACCTGCATTAGTACTGTAGAATATTATCAGTAGGTACAATTAAGTATATTGTAAAACAAAACTTAATACCTATGAACTGAGTGCCAGACTAAGTCGTTGGAGGCTGAAAGGAGCATAACTGGACTTCCTGTGTGGGTGGCACCGTGACCTTGACCCTGGCAGTGTCAGAGCCACAGAGCCATGTTCTTCCCAGGATCAGATCCCTTCAGTCAGACCACCAGCTGGCCTGTTACCCAGCAGTTTACAGTGTATACCGAGCCACTTAGGCATCTCTTTAGTGAAACCACTGACGTCTAAGTTCTCGTTTTCCGTTACACAGAACCACTATGCAACAGTTCCTGTATTGTGCAGCTGACCTGATACCGGTTGATTGATCCTTGTGAATATTTTGGATCATCCTATCAGGGCAAGAAAGAAACTTCAGTCCACAGGCCACATTGGCTGATTCCAAATAGTGTTGATTTCCATCCCATGTACTGTGATGTTCAGTCACCTGTAGGTCTGTTTCAGTCGGGTCCACATGCTTTGACTGGTTTACATTTGAATTATTGCACTTTTGTTAATAATATGTATTGTTAAGTCCTCACATGTCACGTGAGTGTGTGAATTGTTTCCCTCTACTTATTCAGCAGTGGTAAAATTCAAAACAATATAATTAAGCCAGATTTTATCCCCAAAGAACATGCAGTGGCATCATAGTGAATCATTTTTAATGCACAGTGTGATCAAGCATCCCCAAAAAAAACATTTTTAGGAACCATAACGTATCCAGGCATACATGCTGAGCCAGAATAAAAAAAATCCCCCCACTGCTGAATGAAATGCCAGAGGAAACGCTGAGATAAATTGTTTGAGGAAGCACATTCTGCCTGTTTGTTGGGTTTTTTTGTACATTTATATCCTGTTTATGGATCGAAGTTGCTTTCTATGCAAAGGTCCCTTCTGAAGAGCTGGACTGCAGTCTCAAACTATTTATGGCATATTTGTTAACAAGATGGCTAATTTAAAGGAAGTACCATATTTGACTATTCACGAATGTGTTTTGGGTTGTTATATTAATGTACCACCATGGCAGTTATTTTATTTTAATTATTTTAAAGAATATTTTAATGGTTATGTTTTGAATTTTAGGGTGTAATGCCCAGATACTATGACTTCATTTTTTTTTTTTATTAAGGCGAAGGCATGAGACAAGAAATGTCTGTTCTCCTATGCTGATATTTGTAATAAAAATTTTAAAATAGAGCTGTTCATGCTTTTTATTTCCCAACTCTCATTACATTTTCCAGAGCAGATGATAGTGAATCTAGCCTGTTACAGTAATGCATTTAATACATTATGACAAGGATCCTGCACAAGTCCGGAAATGAATGGAAACAGAATTTGGTAATTTTGAAATGTGGGGCATAATCAGTAGGAATAAATCTCATTTAAGACCAAACACTTCACACCAAGACATCAAAGTCTGGAAAAATGGATGAAATTTTGCAGTTGAAACTATAAAATCCTGTCAGCACCTTTCAGTTGTTTGTCTCCTTACCTCCAGGCTGACCTGTAGCCTGGGTCAAATCCTTCGATCCATTTTCCACACCGGCTTTCTTCTAATCAGGCTCACAGGGCAGCTGGGAGTATATCCCAGCATGCATTGGGTCGGACCTGGGTCGAAGAGTACCTGCAAATAAACAGAATTCTAGATAAGAGGGGTTTATTTACCACATCAAGAAAATTCAGATCGTTAAGCTGTCAATTACAGAAAATTCCAGGATATTAAACTTTCACATAATCTCAAAGCACTCATACTGCAAACCTCAACCAGCTGCAGCTTTAATGGACAGAAACTATTTGCAAATGCCTTTAATGTAATGTAGTTAAAGTAATGAAGTTAGCAAACTACACTGACACCATGTGGATGACTGCAACATTGCACCTACATATGCATTACACCAATTTTGTTCCATTTTTTTGTTCTCAAAGCTGGATTTCTCTTACAGCCTTTCATGCCAATGCTTTGATTTTATTTACATTTATAAACAATCCTATTCAGTGTCTGATTATGAATACAAAATAATTAAAATTTTAATATTTCTCCATGCCATTTTTATTTCTTCACTGAGTTATATTATTGATACTAAAGAGGATCTTTAAATGACATTAACTTGTATGACAGATTCAAACTCATCAACTTCCAGGAGTTTTTGCAGTACAAATACAGGTTTGGGACTTGTTTGAGATACTGCACATGAAACATAAAACCCACATGAAAAAAGCTTTGATTTTTGCCTTTAAGCAGCCTCTTTACAAAGTTAGCTGCAGCAGCCGCTAACTTCAGTAGTACTGAAGTAATGTATTCATATAACAGCTTTGAGCGTTTTGATTTAAGGCTAAAATCCACCTCACATCTTGTTTCCTTTGATTACAGACATTAAATAACATGAACAAAACTTGTCCAAAGCTTGAAACCAGAGGACTACGGGCTGTAATGTCGCTTAGAAACTCTTATAAAAGTAAATCAGAAACTGACTTCCACTCAAATGTGCGCTATTATTTTGAAATAAGCCTCTTCCTGTGCTCCACTCCTGTGCAGCGTTCAGCAGAGGACAGAAGTGTTTCTGTCCGCTCTGAGCTTTAAAAGGAAGAGCTTAAGAGTATGAATACTCACTTTCTGGATGCACATTTCACAACTCAATTAGTAAATCTCTAGAATCAAAACAAACCTGTGTCTGATACAGTCGGTGTGTCCATGGTGTCGGTCTTATCTTCACCATGCTTCTGCTGTAACACAGCAGAAAACATGCAAATTCTGCTCTGGGACGGATTTTTGGTGTGAAAATGGGCACGCGGCGGCCTGCTAGAGGAAATCCTATGCAAGAGAGGTAAAATACTGGGATGACATCATGCTTACGAGATAGAAATGACAACATATTACAAAGTAAAGTTTATTGAATTATTTTTTGGTTTGAATACACTTCTAATTCATATTCCATTACTACAGCTACATGCACCTATAGGGTCGGACAAAGACAACTTGCATTACAGTATCGAGATACATTTGGCCTGTTCAAACTACATTTCATTTGTGCATTTTAGAGTCTCCATCATGATTTCAGACAGACAGAAACCCAGATTAACACTGAGGACTGTGACTCACAGCAGACAAACACAACAGCTCGTCTCTGACAAGTATTATTTGGTTTCCTGGTGAGATGTTACCGTGCACTCAATCACCACAACGAAACACTTTCATCGACCCACATTTTCTATTTTTTTCTTCCTTGTTCCCTCTATTCCAACCCTTTAACCCTATAATTACAGTTTTGAGTTCTTAGTAGGATGATGCAGTGCGTGCATGTGGACACCAGGGGGCAGCACCATGAAAGAAAACAGCTGCAGTCCTGAGCTGATGTGCAGCATCATTTGTGTTCTGCAG
>OMLF01036846.1:0-20381 GCA_900302615.1 Holocentrus rufus | reverse complement strand
GAGTGAGTGAGTTTGGGGATACCCATGTGTACGTAATCGACTTTTTTTTTCTCTTTTGTCTGTGTGTGTGTGTGTGTGTGTGTGTGCATGCAAGCCATAAAAAAAAAAAAAAAAAAAATCAGATTGAAAAAATGAACAAGAAATTGCCTCCAGGTACACTTGATAGAGTGCATCCACGTAGCATATTCTACACACACATACACAAAGACACACACACACACACAGTTACGAGGGGCTCTCTTTCCTTTCTGTAGGACTTTTAAGTGAGTAACAGATGAGATATAAGAAAAACAATTTCCCAGCACCTTCCATGATTCCCCACATTCAGTCAATCCAGTGTTTATAAGAGGATTCAGTTTTTTTGTGTTTTGTACTGAAATAAATACACAGTATTTTTCTTGATCAAAATATCCCATGTGGGAGTTTTATGGTCATTTTGCACTATGGGAATAAAAATCTTCGTTATTGCATTTGTAAAGATAACAATGTTTAATTCATAGAATCAAATGCCATATGTGCCATTCTCTGCTTGCTATGAAGATTAAACTGAACCTCAGTCTTCTTTGGGCACGCTGGACGACTCTCTCTCTCATCATATTTTGCTTAACTGACTTAAGTAATGACATTTCTGACCTTTCCTGACCTTCGAGTACTAAAATGCACTCAGTAAAGCTTTTAAGGATGACTCAAGTAAATGTAATGATAGAGGAGCATCTATAGCTGTAATTACTATCGCAAAATGTGTTTTTCATTGCATGCACTGCATTAAGTGAGACAGATAGTGTGACAATAACTGAATTGACTATAGCATTGTAGTCAATTTTGCATTTTTTCCTAACAGAAACAAGGGCTTTGACAACTATATTTCAAGTAGTCCTACACTTAAAGGTTTAATAATTAGTTTAACCATAAATGCATGATAATGAAAGAAGCTATCAGGAATCCTTCAAACGAGCAGCTCTGAATGCATATGGTACATACAATGATAGTTGTAAAATTCTCCATCAGTGTCTTGTACCATTGATACATTCACATATCCGCTGCTCTCCCACTGTTCTCCCACATTTGGAGTATGTGGAATGAATTGATGTTTTGTTCAAAAGAAAAAAAAAAAAGAAAACCCCTGCTGCAAAACATGGAAACCATTTGCATCTATTTCCATGGCAAGCTGCTTTATTCATCCTTGAGAATGTATAATGGACGGTTGGAAGTCACAAAGGAGAAGGGAGAGGAGAGGGACCTCGTGCTCTTCGGCCCCCGGACCCCATGTCCTCCATCTGTAAATCGGCTTTCCTCCCACACCGAAACGTACTCAAACCTCTCAGACTCGTCTCTTGCCTGCTACCCTCATCCCTTAGCCATTTCCATGGGTCAGGGAGGTAAGAGGAATATATAAAGGTCCTGATGTGGTGCTGATAAGGCCAAAGCTTTTTGATGTGTGCAGAATAACTAAGGGAGAGTCATTCCAAGTCAAGTCCCATCATGTTTTTATTTTTTTATTTTTTTATAGCATCAGGATGTTTTCCAGATGTCTCTCTTTTCTGGCTAGTTGGTGAATGTATGGTGGTACAGATGTGACTTTGTTCTTTTCACACCTACAGTAATATTCACTCTACAACATTTGTGTGTGTGTGTGTGTTCATGCATGCATTTGTGTCTGTGAGTGTAGAGAGTGTGTGCCCATTGCCTTTGAGAAGCGGACAAGATGCACAGTAATGAGCCGCATCTCAAGAGGCCTTCTGCTGCGATATTCTGATTTATATCCAAATCCTGACAACAAATTAACAGCGGTGCATTTCCTTTCAGATACGCCGCACATTAATAACAAAGCTGGCCCGGTAGCCCTGAAATACTGTAATGAGCCACTTTATGTTAATGCAACTTTGTGGAGCATGAGTGCAAAGTTAATTCTACCAAGTGTAAAAGTCCTTTGCAACGCGATGAATATTCAGCTCAGTGTTCTCACCGTTTGCCTGCCGCAGTCAAGATAAATACAGAGGCAGGAATCTGAAAATGCCCTTTTGTAAGTCAAATACTGAGGCAGAGCAGTGTGGATGACAGGCTCTGTAATTGCCAATTTAACTTGGCTGGTAGTATCATTTCATGCAACAAAGACAGGAGGGATGAGAAAAGGGGAAAAAAAGGATATTTTGGAAAGGGAACAAGATGTTTCTTGTTCGGTAATGACACTGGAAGAAGGCTATCTCAGGCTCGAACACGTGCAACATGCTCATATGAAACAATGCACAAACACAGGGAAAGCAAAGTTTTTGCCCGTTTTGACCCTCAGTTTTAATTGGTTGGGGGGAGAGAGAGTTTGTGAGCCCTGCCTGTCAATGTGTGAATGCTCTAATTAACTAGAACCTTGGAGCATTGTAATCTCTGGATTTTGGGGTATCATAATGTATTAACTTTAATTAAGCTTGTGAGCTATGTGAGCTAATTAGATGAATGGTGCTTATTTGTAATCTGGATAATATGAATACATTTTACACAAGCTCAAATCAGTCAGTCTTGCTAATTACAGTGTCCGTGATAGCTCTAATTGGTGATTGTGTGTCTGCCTGTGGATGACACACTAGCTGGTGCTATCTATGTGCCTGGCTTAGGCAAATGTGATGAAATCCTCATGGAGAGATGATGTGCTCTGCTGAAGGCTGACAGTCCATGGGAGAGGAGCTCACCATGTCAGAGGCTTGTTGAACCACGTACATGTTCAGCACCGCTGCTTCTGTCTGTCAGCGCCGAGACAGTAGAAACCCACTGTGTTCTCATTATCTACCTGCATTTTTTTTTTCTTCTTCAGGGGCAGGAGCGGTATTTGCAATCTTTTGCTACTGCAGCGGTTTTATCCTTGTGTAGTTTTCATGTCTCATATCACACATTTGATCTTTTGTGTGTTGCTTGCTGAAGCATGACGTTCCGCCACGGCTTGTCATTGTCGAGGTCTGAATCAGGTTGTAGGGGAAGGAAGGGCTGTAGACCCATTTCGCAGCTGTGGTTTAAGATAGTCCAGCTCCTGAGATATATCACTTGAAGGAGATTTTTTAAGCCCGGGATTAGTGCTGCAAAAGCAGCTCTACAATGTTGTGTTCCAGTGTGAAGTGTGCTGTAATGCAAGATGCTGAGTAGTGGGTGTTCACTTGGCAAAAGCAGTCATCTTACATCACACCTTTGTGATGACACCCAGGTTAGCTTTACCTGTCAAGCAAATACTAAATAATATAATACACAACGTGGGCAATAAAGGCTCTGACAGATTATGAAGCAAGCAAGAGAACATGTATTGTAGAAGATATGATGGGAGGAAAATATGCCTCTGGCCCAGTTTGAAACAGACGCCTTCAGACATGTTGTCTTCAGTCTGTCTGTGTGTTTCTATCTTCTGTTTATTCAGCTTGAGGCGTTCTCTGACAGCTGTGCCAAAATGAGCCTCTCAAAGTTAGAAATAGACTAATGTGAACTCAAAAAACAGCCACGTTTCAAGTGCTGCTCACAGAACCACGAGTGTGATAGTTCTCACACAAGGTTAGGGCACTGCCAGCTGTAATCTAACATCACATTAAATAGATGAACAAGCAAAACAAGCTGTTACTATGATCTGTGCGCAGACGATAAAGGCAAAGGATGTCCTGACGTTATGGTCTGTCACATACACTGCTTATGTCCCTCCAGAAGCCTTACCTATTCATGAGTTATTAGAGATAGCAGGTTGAAATTCATAGGGACATAAGGAAGGCAGAGGGAGATTGCCAGACACTGTCACTTACAGTGAATGAAACCTCTGCTACCCCTGTCCTCCAGAAAGTGCATCTGAAACACACTATTAACTTTCCCATCGCTGATGTCACTTTTTATTGCCCTATAGTTTCAGGTCTTTCCGAGTTGGCAGGCTCTGCTGCACTGCTTTCCAAAGCCAGATAGATGCCTGTGTCAGAGTACAGAAATACAGCAATGATGAAGATATTATTCTGGGGATTTAATTTGCCAGAGTGGGTTGGTAAAGTGCAGGCTTATGGTGATTAATGCCAAAGGCTGCTGTGCTGTGCCTGGGGAAAATCATCTTGTGTCTAGCTCCTGAAATCTTTGATATTTTATAAACACACATCTTTCAGCTCTGTCTGTAAAAGCCTATGGCAATATAATGCAAATTCAAACACCTCTGCTGTGTTTTTTTTTTTGTCTCTGAATGTGAGCGTAAGGCAGCAGTGAACAATCTATTCAAATTTCAGTTTATCAGCCTTTAAATGAAAAGTGACATAGGTATGGTCAGCCTGCCAGTTAGTCAAGGCTGTGTCGGTTGAATCTGTTACAAAAGCTCAAATTGAAGGCTCTACAGTATGCTGCAGTGTTTCATGGTGGTTAGCAGTGACAGATTTTAAAAGCCAGAGTGTTGGTAAAGGGTCAATGATGTATCTGTACCCTGGAACCTGGGTAAAAGGTGCCCTGAGACTGAAAAAGTGTCCCATAAGCACAGTTCTTGCTGAATAATACTTACAGCTCAGCAGCCTTAACTACAATTGATGGTACCGAGTAATGAGATGGAGCAGCTTACAGGATGAGGTTCATCAATTAGATCTATGCATACAGACATTGGTTAACATCAGATGATATGGTTAAGGATGATTTATTAGAGCTATCATCAGTGAGATATTATTAATGATAAGAAGTGTGTGATTGTACCATCGGGGTTTAAACCAGCTACCTTGGGACTTGGCTTTGCTTTGCATATGGCAAAGAGGGTAAAACGCATGCCGCTTTTGTGAGGGGCACAATGGTGAGTGGCATTTGAACATGCCTTTGCTGCATTGTGCACGGGTAATTAACATTGCATAATCTACCTGCTTACAAAGCAACTTTTGTAATTAGAGTTATGATTGCAGCTGGATAATGACAGCGATTCTACTCCAGATAATGACCGTTGTGGTCTTGGCAGTTGCTGTATTGTTTGTGCAGCAGACTTCTGACATATGGGACACAAAAGGACACAATAGCCAGTCTGACTGCCTTTGTTCCCGGTCAGGCAGACCCAATCACCACAGACAAATTGCGCTGCAGCCCATCCAAATGATGCCGACCCAGGGAAAATGGTTCAGACACATGAGAATGGGCCTATAATGTAAAAATCTCTGCTTCATGGAAGCTCATGGACTGTGCACCTGGGCTCTGCCATGGAACCTGCAGCAGCCTGGTGCTCTCTGACTGCAATAATACTGTGTCACAGGGACACATTTCTCACTGGGAATCGGCCTGTCTACAGTGCCCTTCATGCTGCCTTTGGTGCATATCATATTATGGCTAAGAAATGTAACACACTGGATTACAAAACATATAGGCTAAGACATTCTGCTTACTGCCTGTCATTGAGCCATCCAGGCATAAGCTCAGTCACACAAGTACAGTTAAGTTGGTATTTCTTTCTTTGTTCTTTCTTTTTTTTAACATCATAAAATGCCTTTTCCCCCAGAAGTCTGCCTTTTATAAATTATGGTTTTAGCATGAGTCCAGTGCACTTATGCCCAGTTTATAGAAAGAAATGGGCTTAGATGTTCAACTTCACACCTTAAAGGACTTATTACCCAGCGTATTTCAAAACAGGATTACCCCACTCCCACATAAAAAATAAAATAAAAAAACAACTCAGAACTCAAAAAGCATTTCCCACCAAGCGTGCAGTGTGTCAGCTGAATCATTCAGCGATATAGGTAGTTAAATTTTGCTGATGTTTGTATCATCACACCACTTTAAAATTAAAGAACCATCTGTCTGTCTCATAAAAAAATGAAATCGTCCTTTAAAGAGATAGCGGAGCATTTATTCAAATAAACTGAAGAGTTGACAGAGATGGCATCTTGATAGGAGGCACTTAGGCTCGTGGCGTCAGCGGCTGTGTGTGTTTTTATGTCTGCAGTCAGTGGGGACAGGTCCATAGTGCAGGCTGTGGCCTAATCCATCACCGCCAGCACGGGGGCTGGGGGCCAAGCACTTGGCTTCTCCCTCCAGGAAATAATCAGCTTTTAATTTATCACAGATCACATTCATGAGAAGACGGATCATTGTCGAGAGGCCTCATGTGACCAGGCCCATCTCCACTATCATGCTGGAGTGCTTTCACCTCCTCTGATTTATTTTAATTAGGCTTTTTCTCATATTGCCGTCATATTTACTGTTTTGCATGAGGAGATTCTTTACCCCTTTTAAATAATAGCAGTTTTAACATCTTAGGATATAAGATAAGTCCATTCCTCAAGAAATCCCTCTATTCAGGACTATTCTAGTGGCTTGCCTACAATAGGTGACATAACTATGAACAGAAAGTAGGCCAGACAAATATGGATTTCCCCTATGGAACGGAAGGAGCATGTGCTATTATGTAAGTCAACTGCTGGGTGTCCTAATGGCTTCAAATTTGTAATTCTGGTCCCAGTGTGTTGCCACATCCCATGCAGCAGCCCCCACAGGAGCATGTCTACAGGATGATTAGTAGCAAGACTCTGAGAAGCACGGCAGACTTGATCTACGCTAAGGGGGAAGGACAGTCCAGCCACATGTCGACCCCCCCTCCTCCCCACCAATCACTCTCTAGAACAGAGGCGGGTTAATCCTTTTATTGTAATGAAGTGAGGGGGCATAATGTACTGTAAACGTGAGACGCTTAATCCACCGCTGGCGTTTTTACGAGGGAGGAGCATCCGTGGTGACATCGAGAATGGAGGGTCTGAGAGGCGGAGGAACTATCCATCAAAAAACATGACGTTGACATAGCACAACACTAGAAAACACACTTAGGGAGATTTGTCTACATGTCGAGGGTCTCCCAGTCTCCAAGCCAAACTGCCCTCTATATCCTCCGCTGTCCCGTCCCTGTTTTACTGTTTGCCCGTCCCATAGAAATGGGGCTTTATTCATGCACATAGCATTCCTGGTCCCTCAACAAAATTGTTTATTTAGTGGTTATGCAGCGTGAGATGAACATATTTGCTACCTCAGTGAGCTGCAGCCAATGATTCATCGAATAGAGTGTGCAGTCCCTGTACCCTCTATGGCTGATCCCTGATCCCTGCACTGTAGATATATCTGTACTCGTTACACATGCTCTACAAGTCTCTCTCCAAGATATGTAGCAGCTTACATTAATGCTGAACACCCAAGCTAAAAATTCAGTTCATTGCTGATATTGAACTTAAATTGCATAACGCCCTTGACTCTATTGTGGGTGGTTGGATTCTGGCAGTGCAGAGCAAATTGATATTGCTTCTACTCTTTGGCATATAGAACCTGCAAAAGGCGTTTGATCAGAGCTAGTGGCTTTCTCTTATTCAACAAAGCATGATATTAATTGCCATTCCCTTGGATAACAATCAACTGAGTTTACCTGCTAACAAAAAGAAAGAGCGCTTTATCAATGCGGCACAGGTAGCAACCACCCCAGGTGTGCCGCACTCTTTAGAGAGGGAGAGAAAAATGAACAATGAAAAAGCACTGTGAGTTGATATGTATCTGGAAAAGTGATATTAGTCGCTCTGATCACTTTAGCCATTGTGCGGTGAATAGAATTGTCTCTTCCATTTGGAAATGAGGCTCATCTAATTGCTGCTCACTGCGCCGCCCTCACAGTGAACGCAGAACAAATCGTTATTATTGCGAAAGGATGTCTTGTGCTCACTTCCCAGAACATAATGAATTCTCTCTCTTTTCCTTCAGTATCTTTGCATTTACCGATGCTGCCTTCCCTTCTGCCTTGTCCTCACTATTCCCTCCTGCTCTGCTGCTTCACCCCTTTCTCCTTCTCTCCATCTGGTTTGTGAGCGCTGAAAGTTTCGGTATACTTCAGAAGCAGAGAAGCGGAAGATGAAAGAGAAATAGATTAAGTAAGTGTGGGATAGAGAGCCCAGTCAGAGGTAATGTGAGGCTCATTCTTTTTTTTCCTCAAGGGCATCCAACTAGTTTCCCTTAAGGCTACCTCCCGATCTTCCATTATAACATGATAACCCTTATCCCAGTTCAGGGGTATAATCATTGGTGCATTTCGACTTGAACTTTTGTCTTTTGCAACCGTATTGTGAAAAGTAATGTTTGTTTGTCTGTGCTCACAATGAGATGCATTAAGTCACGATATCTGCTTAGTTTAAATATGAAAGTCAGTGAAGTCTATCAGACAAAAAAATGAAGAACCACGTGTTTTGAAATGGCATCACTTTGGTTTAGCAGGGATCAGAAAATCAATTTGCGGGCAGTGACTGTTCTGCTGATGGTTCCTGTCTATTGAGGGAGATGGTCACTGAGCCAGCAGTGCTGCTTCTTGTCACCGCCTGATTAATTGGCCTCAATCCATTCAGCAGTCATTGAGTCAGATAGAGGGAGACAATAAGGGCTTTTTATTCTTCTCAAACTGAATTGGTTGTGAAAGCAGAGGAAGCCGCCGAAACAAGCCTTGTATAACATGCACATTTCCTTTGATGTAAGCGGGCATAATAATGAGTTTGGAGGAACGGTCATTGATTAGACTGTGATGTGTCTCCATGTACGTGTTTGTGGTTTACAGAGGGGCGGGCAAATATAAATCTTCCTTTATCTTTAATCTGTCTGTTCATTAATCAAATAGGACGGAGCGGTGAGTTGCATTACAGGTCCAGCTTCCCACATTTGGTTCTGGGGTTAGGAGGCCATCTTAATGCCAGAGTCCCCAGCAAAAGACCCCTGGCACCCACTTGTCACAACCATCTACGGCCTGGTAATTGGGTCTTTATCAGATTGCCTCTGAGAGGATGATGCAGTGTTTATCTGACACAATTATCAAGAAAAATGGGACCTAGCCTGCTGCTCCTCCAGGATACTGGTGTGCTACTGGTTCAGGTGGCCCAGCCACGGGAGGGGAAACACCTGGTTCTTACTCTGCAACCGCAGAGACTTCTTTATCAGAGAGTTAGCCGGGGATATGCTTGTCATCATCACATGCAAATGGAGCAATTGTGGAAATACAACGCATAATTCTTTGGCTGTGCCATGACACCGGAGGAATGAGAGGTGATGATAACACACATTGCAGCAATGAGCTCCCCATGGTTGGGATCTGATAGACAGCCTTTTCAGAGGCGCTTCTAATTCTGGGCGCAGGAAATGCATATAAAGGGGTGCAAGAGTGTTCACTGAGCACCCGTAGATAAGATTGGAGGAAAAGCTATCTGAGCAAATTGGTATGCTTGTGCCTTCTTTCTCCGGCAAACCTATTACAGAAAGAAGAGAGAGGGGGAGAGAGGGAGAGAGAGAGGTGGCAGAGGAAGAAGGGGGTTGCCAATAATAAGTGGCAAATAGTGGGTCCATTTGGTATCACATCTGAATTAAAGGGGCATGGAGATTTGGAAGAATTAAAGGTATGTGAGGATTTGGAAGAAGAAAATGGTACAGAGGCAAAGGGGGGGGGAGGGGGGAATGTGGGGCGCGGAAGCTTTCTGAGCACTGGCAGCTTTGCTAAGCATTTTTCCCTATTCTGTCTTGCACACTGTACATTCCCTTTTTAACTTTGGAGAGGCAGTCTTAAATGCTCTGCGTCATCTCAAAAGATGCTAGGCTCGAAGAGACTTCCAGTCACTCCAGTAGTGGCGTGGCATTTATGATAAAGTAAGTTCATCACATTTTAGTTGAAGCATATCCAATTCAGGGAGTATGTCATGCCCTGGAGAAAGGGCTGTAAAAAAGAAAATGGTAGTGGATGGCAGGGCAGGGAGAAAAGGGAGAAAGAGAGGGAGAGAGATGCAGAGAAGGAGCAAGAGCCGCCAAGGCTGCCTGGCCTGTTGGATGTAATCAAACAAGGGAGAACAGGTTGTTCCACAGATGGCTGATCAGGAGAATCCTCTGATTCATTTCCATGCTACAGACGGTCCCTGTCACTGTGCTCAGGTGATGAGGCTGGTGTCAGCTTGGCGGCATTGTCTTGCATACACCACTACACTCTGACGCTTTTGTCTCACCTGTCTGAAGTCCATTTGACACGGAGCCATTTGTTGTGTGTGTGTGTATGGGCGAGTGTAAGGAGATGCTCAGGAAGAGTTTCGCCGCAGAGAAAGTCGATTTTCAGCCCTTTTAGCACAGTAAGACTGAACTCTCCCAGTGTGGATTATAAATTATGGATTCAATTGCCCAACAATTACAACGTAAGGGAATTCAATAGAGAATTGTGAGTCATATTTTCTTGAAAGCACTACAGGCTGCTTTGTATTCTAAACTGATGCTTGAAAATATGTGTGGTTAGAAATAGAACGTTTTAATGCATTGTACTCTTGCAATTGCAGTAATTGCTGTTTTCTCTTGTTCTCTGGCAGTTCATTGTAATTTACACAATAAGCTGAATATCTATTTTCCTTGGCCATTTATCTCTTCCATGTAGCTGTCTTTTTGTACAAGTCAGTGAAGAGAGCACACAGGGTATTTCAGCAGTGCGACCGGTCTTTTATTGTTTGTGTTTTCAATTCTTGTCCTCAGATTGACCCCCAGTGATGCCAGGACAGTGAGCAGCATTATGCGTGTCACATGGTCAGGGGCCACACCCTTCCTCATGATGGTTCTGCTCAGGCTGGCCCAGTGCCAGGAGGGCCCTCTGATCCCAGGTAAGACCATAATGCATTGGCATGCCCTTCCCATCAGTGATGAACACCGCATGATCTGTAGAGACTCTGGCTCCACCGTCATACTGTCTGGATGTCCTTCTGTTAGTCTGTATGTCTGTCTGATTACTTGCACTGGACACCTCGGCCTTAGCTTTATATTTTACTGATACTATGTAACTGAAAACCATACAGTGTAACCAGTTTCTTGAGTCATCTGGCTCCAAGACTGCCATGTTTTCCTCGTCAGTCAAGCCATTCAAGGTCTCTGTGAGATATGAGCATTTTCACCATGTCTGACACCTGACAGTGTCTGCGTGAAGGAAAACAAAAAAATAACTCACAAGTTGCACAACATTCCAGATTGGCCAGAATATTCCTGGAATCAACCACAGTCTGCCAGCCTGTAAAAAAAAATTAAATCTGGGACATCTGTTACTAAATAAAAATGAGGATGAAACTTTATCTCAGTTTGTGCACATCTACTGTTCTGAAAGTGCCATCACCAAGAGTTGTCAGTATGTCTGGGACTACTTTACATCCTGAGCACTCTCTACCCTCCAGTTTGAGCTTGTGTGTTTGGCTCATGGGCCAACATTATATATGTATATTGTCCTGTGTATTATCATTGTTATTGGTGGTAGCTTTAGCTATTTAAGAGTCTTTGATCCACATATGACTTTAGAGGCTCACTGCAGTCTGCACACTTACTGTGTTTACGTGCACTTCAGTAATCGGGTTACTCTCCTCGGACAGCAGTACCCCGATTTCTCAACCGCCATGTGAACGAGAATGCCGATTTCAGTAATCGGGGTAAGGGATCAAGAGAAATCGGCACACACAAGCTGGATTTCTCCAGGGGAGACCAGCTTGAAAACCTGTTCCCCAATTTCTAACCAGCTTTTTACAAGTACGCATGTGCAAAAGAACAGATCGGACAAGGAAACGGACCTGTAAATACAATAATCACACACTGTAAAACACACGAGAGAGTAAAAACTTTCTGTTCTCCATGCTCATTGAAGAATACCAAACAATTTTATGTCAGCGTTGAAAGCCACTTGAGAGATATAGGTGTAAATTTATTGGGCAGGAGAGGGAAACCCTACTGATGTTTGGGACAATGCTAAACTTAGTACATGTTAATTATGAGATCCATAGGACAGAATAAGACAAAAGACAAAATTTTTCATATATTTGGTCATACAAGTGATATTTTCACATTTTCACCTTTTTGGTATTGCCATAGATAGAAAATAAAAAGTTAAGCCTGAATATAGTTATACTCAAGTCCTCATTACACTCTTGAACACCAGTGAAGTTTTTAAAGAAAAGGACAAATGTCAAAGTCCTTATTAAGGCCCCCAGATGGCGTGTGGTGTGTCTAGAGCATGAATCCAAAAAGCATCTCTTTTTAGTAGGAAACATTGCCATCATCCCCTCTATGAGAGCACTTAACACGTTCGGTGCCTATATATATGAGCGAGGAAACATTGTGCTATGCCTGTGTGAAGTGTGCTGCTGCAGGACTTGTTGGTTGGGGATTTCTTACAGCACTCCTGTGCTCAGGTATCCACCACCACTAAACAACAAAATGGGCAGAGAAATGGAAAGTACATTGCCCATAGCTGTCGTGTTCAAATGTTTTAGGGCAGATTTATCCTTTGGTCTAGTGGTCTTACCACTATATGCCAGTACACATGGGCATAGCTATAGTCCTTGCAGATCTTAGCTGTCTGTGGGTCATTAAAAGTTTTTGTTTTAAAGTTGTATATAGCACGTCTAGACAGTTAGACACAATTCTGAGTGGTTTGTCAAGGCACTTTTAGTTTCTATGATGTGTCAATGTCTTTTGATACTCGACCAGAGTATTGAATAGAGCATGTGACCCAATTGTCAAGCACTGTGGGCCTGGTTTGATTGAGCCATTGTGTCTGAAATGTATTACTGAAATGCTTTGCAGCCTTAGTAATCCATTTCTCTGTATCATTTCTGTCAAAAAGTCAGACAGTGGTATGTTAAAATCATTGTCTGCAGATCTGGCGAATTGAATTAAATTGAGATATAGAGGTTTTACTTGAGGGTAAGGGATAAAATGATCGTCCAGGGTGAAGTAAATTCCTATAAGCTGGCGCAATGACGATCCTTAATGATAGCAATATGGTATAAGTGCATTATGTTGATCATAGTCCACAGAGGATTTCAAATGACTGCCATTAGTGTTCAAGACATTGCAGAATTCAATTAGTTCACTTTCTGTACTTCTCAAGGGTAAAAATATGTCGTCAAGTTATGTTTGCCAGGTGGAAATGTGAAGCAGGAAGGGATTCCTAGACTTTCAGGGAAGCAGGCATGTATATATATGTATGTATTTTTTCCATTGTTTATATATTTGTCCTGTCTGATGAAAAGCACTGCACTCAAAACATCTCTTGTCTCTGTGTTAATAAATCTATACTCCTTTGGAGCAACTTTCAGCGTGTAGGCTCTACTTTTGTTCCGTGATTTGTATTCTGTGCACCGCTTGTGCAAGATTGGGATGTGCTTGTTTTCAACTCTACTCGGTTAGACCTTTCAAGTAAAACTTTTCTGGTAATTTCAGCTCTCAACTGAGGTTGAGATTTCATGTTATTGAAATGCCTCTCTCTGATACGGGAAGCATTTATGGGGTTTCATTGTCAGACACAATTGACAGTCATTCAGTTACACCATCTTGATTTCTCTCCCCTTCCACCCAATTCTCATCAGACAGGAGGACAGATCCATGCATTACTGCTTAGTGGAGCATTTCAGTGTTTTCCCTTATCTACGTATTCGTGCTCCTTCCATCTTTTCTATTGCCTTTCGCCTCTCATTCATTTTCTTTAACCATGTTCATGCCACCATTTTCTTTCTCTTTGTATTTCTTTTCCCCATACTATCTAGGAAGCAATTTACTTGTCAGACTGTTTGCAGAGGGCAGTGTGTGGCTTCCTGCAATGCTGTGTGTGTATGTGTATGAGGCCGTGTGTGCATGTGTGTGTGAGTCTGTCTGTGTGTGCATGGGTAAGGGATTGCTACACTGGCAAAAGCTCTTTCAATCACAGCCTTGGAACAGGACTTTTCTGACTGGCAGCAGTTAGAGCTATATTAGCATTGAATTCAGTTCATAGTGAATTGATGCCCCTACTTAACACTCTGATTACATCAGAGGGCTATATCTGACAGCTTTACTTATCTCTATGGCCTCCTTTCATATTCTGTTCTAGTTTTACTTGAAATGTGGTGAAGATACAAGGTGATATCCGTGTGAATTTTTTGTGCAGAATGACGTATCTGCAAATGTGGGGACACGATCACTCCAAAGATTTATTTTCATATGTGAGACACTTGATGCCTCAAGCAAGGTGTTAAACTTCAGTCACAATACGTCTAAACCAGAGAGGAATTCCAGATCTAAGTCATGGATGGCACTTTATGCAGAAAGTGTCAGGCTACTAAAGAAACTGTCACAGATATTTAGATATGGAAAACCGGAATTCCGCCAGGACGGTGTGTCTTCCGGTGTCTCTCAGTGAGAGAGAAAATGTCAAGGCATCACTTTGATTCCATTTCTTTACATACTCTGACTGACAGCTCTTTTAATTTCCTTGCCTTTAGGTAAATACCGGCAGTTCCCATAAAGCCATGACTCCATTTTTCCTCTTTAAAAGGATAAAAGGAGTCATGGCTTTTCATCTTTTGGTTTTTTTCTGGGTTCTTTTGTTAATCCTCTGGAGTTTATACATAATGAACCAGTCTCCTGTCCATGTCGTCTTGCTGTGACAAAGATTAGAAATCACTTAGGAATAAATGTGAAGGACCTCATTACAGGAGGTCCAAATTTTAGTTTGTGTGCATAGATCCTGAGCTATTTTGTTCATCATATTCAATTGCAGCAAGCTAAAATAGATATCACAAGATTCTTAGGCAATTATTAATGCATTAGTACAGTGCATAGTGAGTGATGACAGTGCTGAGGGTGTGAACTCCCCAAACCATGTTAATTTGACTGAATTCAGCCCTAGCTATGCCACACAAATCTACAAAACTAGGCGTAAAATTTGACTCCATACTCAGACACGCTCAGAGCTGGATGGCATGTGTGCTACCCACTGAATGACTGCCCTGGCTGCAATCACCATTTCTCTTCCCGCTCTGTGATTGCTGGGCATATTGGAGGGGGAGGTGTTGGGGAAAGCGGTTACTGTTCATTTCTACTGATGAGCATATACATTCATCTGTTATTCTTTTCCCTTTGGCTTCACTTTGTCAGTGCGGGCTTCCTGACTGGTGTCATCTGCTCATTTAACCATGCCTTATGTATATTGAACCACAGGTATGAGGCTTTTACTTAAAGATAATAAAGCGCTGTTCTGCACAGTGTAATTTGCTGGTGATTGGTATTCTCAGGTGGAGAATCATTAATTTACCATTACATTCAGTGCAAAAGGCCCGCTCTGCCAGTTTCAGTGCAACAGGTCCATTTCTTATCAGTTTTTTTCAGGTGGAGGGACGTCAGATAGAGCCCAGTGAAATCTTTTTTTCTGTCCAAGTTCAGTTCAAATTTACGTTTCACATCGGGGATTTGCAGTTATTTTGCCCGGATTCTGGGATTTAATGTTTTTTTATTAATCTCAAAAGTGCCTGTAGTCCTGTGAGTTGTGTTTCTCAACATGTCTGTGCTTATATTGCTATTGCATAAATGATTTATGAGCATTGAATTTGCCATGACCACTAAGTTTGTATACTTCATAGCACTGAAAGGTTTTTCTTTGGTGAGTTTGCTCTTTAATCTGATTGTCTAGGCAACCAAACTCCATAACACAAGATATTGCATCTGTCATCCCAAAGTGACTGAACCAAATTGAGTTTGCTCATCTTTATTTTATGCTGCAAAGTGCTCATAAACACAACTTTCAGCAAACACTCACTCTCATGTTATCACATGTTCACATCTGAATTCCACTTTTTAGCCCCAGTAGCATGAAGTTCCATAGAGGGCGTTGTCGTTTGGTTGATTTGTTCACCATGTAGGTTGTGTGATCTGAGGCTTGTAGTCAGCCTTCGCTTTCAGTTGGGAGACGAGAATCATCTGCAAGGTGGAGTCTACATGAGCAAGCATAAATACAGAAACCAAGTCGGTAATTCAATCAGTAATAGATAGACAAATAATCAAATAATCAAAGATTGATCCACAAACCAAACAGCCTATTTCTGCCAAGATGCACCTTCATAATCAAGCAACTTGTGGACATGGGCAGAGCAAGAGAGGCACAGAGACACACTAATACATATAGTATTCCTGCAGAACTCCTATAATATTTCTACAATCACTGAATAGCGTCGCTGCTGAAAATATGCTCCCTAGATCATGCTGTCACTGAAAGAAAAAAATCTTGGGGAAATGCATTTTAGTCACAAGTACAACAGTGAATTACCAATTATGGGTTTTCTTTCAGAGAAAGCATGGTAGAGATGCTATAGCAATATAGTAGATATATAAATTGTGGTTACACCATCATATACCCATGGTGCCAAAACATTTTTATTATAGGGTATTCCATGCAGTTTGAATAGAGACAGTTGTTTTGTCTGCTGAACCTGCATTTAGTTTATAGTTGTTGTAATTCAGTACTTGCACTCTTTGCAATGACAATAAAGTTGAATCTAATCTAATCTCATATTTACTACATATATAACTTACTGAAGAGCTACAGAAACCTAGTGCTGTATGTAGGCAACAAGCCAACACAGAGCAAGCGAAGGAGGGATTTAATAAGATCTCTTTAATGAAGCATTGCAGAGATAAGTAGTGCAGGATTAAGTTGCGCTCTTGTAAAGCGCGTGTATGTCATATCATGTGTTCACTGTAAAATAAGGCAATCATGATGCTTGAATGATTTGCCATTACCAACAACACAGGCCACCAAACCTTGTAATGTTACTAACTTACTCAGTTGCTCAAGCAGCTTGTACAGCCACTTTGGGCTCTTATACAGACTGCTAGTGGGGCTGTTAGATTCTTAGTCTTGTTAAATATACATTCTATTTTTCTAACTTCTTTTCCACCACATGGGAAACACAAAGCCCCACTCAGAGACAAACTGCATCCTCTGCATAAGGAGGTGTGTTGGGTGAGAGCCCAGCTGGGCCCCGTGTTGTACTGTGGGTTCCACTTCTTCCCTTTACACTCAGTATTCAGCATGCACACCACCCCGGGGGTGATTAAATATGTGGTTAATACAGAACCATGAGAGTATTGAATTACACAGGAGCCATGCTGACCTTTTTAAATTACAGAACCAATTGTGCAAGACGGCAGAGGAAGTTTATAACAGGTACTGCCAAGATGGAGCCCGGAGGAGAATGGATCTGCTGCTGCTGTCCTGCTGACGCTCTCCTTATTAGTGTTCTGCACTATAAGCACCCTATTTGACACTCGGCCTATCCTTTCATTCTCCCACACTTTGTCTCATCTCACTGCAGATTTTTTTTCCCCTCTCTTAAACTCTCTCCCTGTTTTGTTTACAAACACATCCAGGCATTCTTGGCGACCAGCTGAAGCACACTACTGGAATACCCTCACACAAACTAATTTGGCATTTCATTTTACCGTTGATGAGAGACCTATCAATCTTGACACACAGTGGAGCCTCATTCCATAAATCTTGATCACTGGCCCTTTTTTTTTCTTTTCTCTCTGATGCATCCTAGTCAGCATATTGGCTTTGCTGATATCTGAAGGTCGTTTCTGATGTCTGATCTAATTTGAAACTAAGGACAGAAATATGAAGCAGGCTAGCTTGGCATCAGTGGCTTGACTCCATGGAGCCATCGCCATTTTTCTGAAATGACTGTGCTCATCTTCAGTGCCCATCCAGAGAATGTGAAACGTGACTGGCAGCGATACAACGATCTTTGCTTGGCACGGGGCAGACAAAAGCTTTTTACCAATGAATAAGGAAAAAACATCCAGACATAAAAACAAAGTATTTTCTTTCCTTGCCAACTTTCAGAAGTGATTGCTGATTGCTTTATACAGCACTTTGCAAAAATGCCCTGTAATTGTATTTAGGTGAAAAATTCTCATTTCACCACTGCATTTTATATTTCCATCTCAAGGGAGATTGCACCATTATTGGGGAAAGAAAATGCTGAAAGGCTTGGCATTTGATATAATGAAAGTCTTGTGACTTAAAATGTTTTTTGGAGAACTGTACAATTTATTGTCAAGAATCATTCCATTAAGGAATATCAAAAAGCTTTATCAGAAAAATTACCAAATAGCTCACACTATACCCTTTTTCAGAATATTGTCCATGTTGATTTCATAAAGCAAACCAATCGTAGTCTTGTCAGTTGAAATTGCACATGAGGTTGTCCCAGTTGTCACTCCACATTTTTTTGTTTTCATTCTCTTTCTCTGCAGTATATCGGTTTTTCATATGGTATCTCACATTCAAGACGCTGTGTTGTTTGTTATTTGTGGTTTAATCTGTTTAGACACTGCAGAGTATGATCTACAGTAGCATTTGTGTTTGGGGAGCAAATTGTTTGCTTTTGTGTTTAAAGGAATCAAAATGAGTCATGTTTATGCAGTTGTTTACACTGGATCTGAAATCATCATTGGGGTGTGCATGGATGAGGCTCGACTCAAATGTCGTGAAACCTCTTGTGCTTCTGTAATAAAGTGAGACTGTGAAAATCTGTGGTGAGTGAGTGAGGATCATGTCTGCAGTGTAAACTGAGATTTCCAAACCAGGAGTGCTGCTAGGAGTTATGGACTCCCTGTCAACATGTGACACCCTGATGCATCCATCTTAGTGCAGTATCACCTTGCCTACATATGTGAGGGGCCCACTCTTGTTTTGGGGTCCCTTAGAAGTATTTTTGCTTTTCTCCTCACTACAGTGGAACGTCCCACCTGAGGAATTTAGGCTAATTTATCATTAATTTTGAAATGACCTCTGAACACACACTTTGATTGATATCCTTTTATAGAAGTCTTTTTTCCACTTTTAATCTTGTGTTATTTTGTATGTTGTTGTTTTTCCACTACTTTTAACTACTTTCTAAACTGCTTTTCTGCAAATGTTAGATACGTTTTGATTATCATAATTATTATCATTATTATTATTATTACTAGTAGTAGTAGGAGTAGTAGTAGTAGGAGGAGTAGGAGTACTAATACAATTGTTATTGTCTTATCTTGGTGCCGTTAAGAAAGCCACTCTTTTAAATGTCTTACTGAATGAGCAATCAGAGGTTAATCTCTTCAGTGGTAGTAGTTGATTGGCTGGTTGGGTTAAAAATTAGCATAGATCTGTGTTGGGAGTCAGATGGAGATCTTAGTGTTGTTTGGCTTGCTCAACAGAAGCTTGGCAATAACAGATATAGTTTTGTTTTGTTTTGTTTTGTTTTGTTACATAAATCCCTCACTTCACATTTTTCGCATTGCTGGTCTGATGAGAGGCTGCTGTTATTCAGTTAGCATACAGTGGCAATCCGTCTCCCATCTTTGTTTTGACCAAAAAGCGACTTTGTTCCAAGATAACCTTATTGTTTCGAGCACCTCACAATATTTCTCTGTCCTGGGGCATGGAGCCCACTGCTTATCATCTCCCTGCCTCGTTCTCCATCCGGCCACCATTTAATTACAGAGCAGGGCACAAGCCAGTGTTTCCTCATTACGCCCATCCGCCCTCAGGCAGTCATTTAATGATGAAAAATTTGCTCCAGGAGGTTTGGGCATTTGTTTTTTTATTTATTTTTTATTTTCTTCGTTTTCCTCTTTCTTTTTTTGTCAGGTGGAGCTCTTTGTACACTACCTGCTCACCTTGTGCTTTTTTCCTATTTGGCTCTCAGGCTTGAAATTTGATGTCGTGAACTTCAGCGTGCTCTTTCTTTCTTCTGCACCTGTGGCTAGAGGCCTTTTTCTGCAGCTCCGGACTTAGCAAGAGTGACTTTACCTTCAGCCTCAACTCACAGCTGCGAAGTCTGGATCCTCAGCAAAGTTAGACCAAGGGGAAAGGGAGATTTAAGGGGGAGAAAACCTCCACCCAAAAATGCCACTTCGACAAAAACAAGCCATCAGTGTGATTTCTAATTAGGATGCAGAAAACTTTGATGGTATCGTATGCACTCTATGTGCCCACAAGTGTGTACTACTCGTTGCAGGCGGTTTAAGCAAGATCAACAGAAACAGCTGAAGCTCTAATGTCATCATAAAAAGCGCTGACTGCTAGTCATTACCACCTACACATACATCGACAACCTCTTAGCTGTTGTAATTCATCTCTAAAAGTTGAGAAGCAATCTGCCTCGTTCAAGACATTTGCGAATCTAATAAGAAAACTGTTTGAGCAACAATATGGTGTCTGGCTTTTGAATATTCATGTGACACAGCCACTGGTTTTAATAAGGGTTTTATTGATTAACATTCCTTGGAACACATTTGAATGTGACGAGAGACAATGCGATGACATCTCAACACGTTTCATATCAATAGATTTTAATCAATAAGAAGGCAGGACAGGGAGAGATAATACAATAACAGACTGGCTGCCCATTTTTTTTTCCACATTCACCTCCTTCACCCCTCGTCCTCCCCTGAATGAGCAGCGTGTGTGTGTGTATGTGTGTGCGCGCATGTTTGCATGCATGTGTTTGTGTGACATGGTGTGTGCAACGCATGCAGTCGAGTTTATTGATTTCCATAGAGACATGACACAGGCACCTCTCTATCGTTTCACCCCC